>JAVXUO010002397.1:0-210324 GCA_033065855.1 Escallonia rubra | reverse complement strand
CCTCTTTCATTATATAGACCTTTACAAAATTTGAAAAGAAAACTAATTTGAGAACCATTAGATTCGTGGCTAACCTTCACTGATTTTCAAATTTGGACGTTGATCCTTATTCCTCTCTTGCCACAGGAGCCTCTTTTCTCGGGGAAAGGGGTGCATGTTTGGTTCTCCAGAATCGATCTGTCCTTCTCCCCCACTTTAACTTTTGGTTCTTCTTTATCTGATCTCCGACCCTCCATGAAAAGGAAATAGAAGGTAAAAACCCAAGAAAATCCCGAGAAAATTGATGAACCCATCAATGTTTCACAATCAAGATTCGATTTCTTGAAGTGGGTTTTGTGGGTTTCTTGAAAAAAAGGATGAAATCCCGTGAAAATTGATGAACCCATCAATTTTTTAGAACCAATATTTGGTTTTGCGAATTGGGTGTTCGTGTGTTTCTTGAAAAAGGGGGTGATATGGAGTTTGACAATATAGAGTGTGTATCTTCTTCTGATGGCATGGAAGATGAAGAGATCCACCCACATCATCCCCATCACCAGTATTCATCTTCGAAACCTCATAATAATGTTGTGGTCCCGGGGATTGCTCCTGCCACCAGTGTCCATGAATTGTTAGAATGCCCCGTTTGCACCAATTCTATGTACCCCCCGATCCACCAGGTTTGATTTCTTTCTTGGTCATTTTTGATTTGGTATTTATCGTTATGTATTTCTTGTTTTAATTTGGATGTGTGTAATTGGGTTGTGTTTCTTAAATTTGCTAGATTTGAGGCTGGGATTTTGATTATTGATTGAATAGGTGAAATTGTGGTTGGATGCAATTTTGTGTTAGTTTGAAGGTTCGATTTAGGTGAAGGTTTGTTGAAGATGAGGGTGAAATGGAATTTGGGTCTTTGGAACTTATGGATTTGGAAATATTTATTGGCTTCTGTTTATTGAGATTGTTGGATTTGAGGCTGGGTTGATGATTGATTGAAAGTTCTGAGTTAGGTTTTGGTGGAATGTTTGGCTAGTTTAAAGATTTGATTTTGATGAAGTTGTGGTGAGGAGGAGGGTGGGGTGGAACATGGGTTTTAGGAAATGAGTGCCTTGTATTTGATTTTATGGGGATTTAAAGAGTAATTTGACATTGGAAATTGCTGTGTTTGTTTTGGATTATTGTGAGTTAAATGTATCAAATTGGTGGTACTTTATGCCTCAATAGATGAACATGTTAATTGTGGTTGTCGGGGGGAAAAAGCGGTGGTGGCATTTTAGTTTTACCAATTCATTAATTTGTGAAACAAATGACACAAAAGAACATGGGGAATTGTTAGCAGTGGGATTTGTTGTTAAAAAACTTCAACATGGAACTGTTTGAGTAAATGATGTTTAAGTGAACTTTAGAGTCCATGAGCTGATTGTAAATGGCAACAAGGATAGAATGAGGGGGTAGATGCGACGTGCAGAAGCATCAAAATCATGACAAGTTGGAAATGCTTCAGTTTTCCTACGTTTCTCATTCTACTATAGATCTAATAACGAGTCTAGAGTTCTGGAAAATTTTGAACTCATCCTTAAGTGAATTTATCAGGTAAAAACCTGGATCTATGGTACCAGAATATGCAGATATCCTTGTGGTAACGGTTTGGAATGCATATCATGTTTGGGAAGGGACTTTCCACGACTTGATTTTAGTTTGGATAACTAAATTTAGCAAGCCTCTCCTCTATTGCACCTTAGTTCTAGTTGAAGTTTCAGGAATACCAATAGATTAACTTATAGGGGTGTACTTAGCCAATACTTGTCGGTTTAATCTGAAACATAACCAAATTTTGGTTGTAGAATTAGATAGTTGTGTAATTTTGAGTATACTTAGTCAAAGCACTCATTTATGCTGCAAAAAATTATCGGTCTCTGAAGAGAGTCTGAATTATGGATTCCTATCTTGCTACCATTAGGAAACCACATGTCTGAGGATGGGATATACCATGTATTTGTATCAATTAGGTAGCAAAATTTTATGAGTCTTGCAGTAAATGTTTATTAACGTAAGAAAGAGCTGTGACATGATTATCTAATGTACTTCAACAATTTAGCTGTCTTGCTATGGTACGTGGTGAGCTTGTCCTTTTGTACTGTTGCACTTTGGGTAGGTTCGATATCGTTACTTGATGGATTGTAATAAGCTAGTTAAACTTCTTGCCTGTCTTCTTTGCTTAACAGACAAATGGGGTAAAAAGCAAATTCTAGTTTTGGAGGAAAGGTGATAAGTACAATGGAGGATAAGGTCTTTTACCAGAGTAGTACTTTCTGTATAGAAAGAGAAGACAATGTAAAGAAAGTCATAAACGGTGCAGTTATATGAGCGCCGTACGTCCTACTTTAACTTAAATGGCTTTGCCACATAAAATTTTATATTCTAGATTGTCTTGTACTCTGGTTGACAACTCGAGCAATACATTGGATACCCTTCTAAATATTGTTTCCAAACACCCCATATTGCCCTTTCCAGCTTTTGATTCCCTGTTGTCACCATTTTCTAAGATAGATTCTAATAAGACAATCAAGTTAGCAAATCTATACTTCTCTTGAAAGCTTCCCTTTTTTCTCTTGTGGGTTGAAGTACAAGAGTTCTGAAGATCTTATCTACGCACCAAGAAAATGCGACGAACTGCCATATGTACTCTTTTTAATGCCTTGCGGTCTTCAAATTCTTTCTCAAAGTAGGATCCAGAAGAAGACATCAAGTATATAAAGACTTCGGTGGATGTTTGAACTTTGGCCTTCTTTGGGGTATGTCAAAATTCGTTTTTGTTTTTGGATAAGGGTCCATAAAAACTGTGATATGTGCAATTTTTTGTGTTCATCCTGTTTTTGAAAAAATATGGCATGAACAGTTATGTTGCCTAAAGGATGAGCCGCTATTAATCAAATTTGCTTCTTTGCAGTGCCACAATGGACACACACTCTGTTCCACCTGTAAAACAAGGGTGCATAATCGATGTCCTACTTGTAGACAAGAGCTTGGAGATATTAGGTGCTTAGCGCTGGAAAAGGTAGCAGAATCACTTGAACTTCCCTGCAGGTATTATTCGTTGGGATGTCCGGAGATATTTCCGTATTACAGCAAACTCAAGCACGAGGCAGTGTGCAACTTTAGACCATACAATTGCCCATATGCTGGATCAGAGTGTGCTGTTACTGGGGACATTCCTTATCTTGTTTCCCATCTGAGAGATGATCATAAAGTAGACATGCACACAGGATGTACATTCAACCATCGCTATGTAAAGTCCAATCCCCGTGAAGTTGAAAATGCCACCTGGATGCTAACTGTAAGTGCAATATTTCCTTTTTTCCAGCTGGATTTTATTGGGAGAGTAGTCGTACCAATGTATGATGGGCTTTGAGCAATATCCTTTTATCTGTTAGAAGAAAAAGATCTTTCCTCCCGGTTTGCTATGTATGTCGTTTTTGGGGCACTAAGCTTTCCTTTCCCTGCCAAAGCTTTTGGACCACACTCCTTCCATTATTGGCTTTACTTTGCAGCTTACATGCGAATCTGTCGAGAATAGTGTCATGGACCCAAAACTAATGTGGAGTACCATGTGGAACAATTCAACCTCCTTTCACATAGTGATCTCATCTATCTGATGTTAGCTTGCTTAGTTCATAGAAGAAATAGTGCTTTATGTTCATGCAATGTGGCTTTTCTGCTTGGAGTAAGAACCACGAGGTAGTTAAATGACGCAACATGTTATTCGCTTTCTGATAACCCAATTTACAAGTGTTCTCTCTTGCTTGTTTTGCTAGGTCTTCCATTGTTTTGGTCAGTATTTCTGCCTTCACTTTGAAGCCTTCCAGCTTGGCATGGCCCCTGTGTACATGGCGTTTCTCCGTTTCATGGGTGACGAAGCTGAGGCTCGCAATTACAGCTACAGTTTAGAGGTAGGAGGGAATGGGAGAAAGCTCACTTGGGAAGGGACCCCGCGGAGCATCAGAGACAGCCATCGGAAGGTCAGGGACAGCCATGATGGCCTCATTATCCAAAGAAACATGGCACTTTTCTTCTCTGGCGGGGACAGGAAGGAGCTGAAGCTTAGAGTTACCGGAAGAATATGGAAGGAACAACAGAACCCAGATGCTGGGGTGTGCATACCGAACCTCTGTAGCTGAGGTGGTTATTTTTTACTTCTCTTTTCTTTTTGGAAGTCGTCCTAATGATTTTCATGTTTGTGACACTTGGTGTCTGTTGTGTACAACCTTGCTAACTTACCTCATGTGTTAAATGTATTGGGGAGCCGAAAGCTCGAGTTGTGCATTTGTTGAAGGATTAGCTTCCAGCAAATTGTTTAATAAGCAGGTTGTTCTCATTGTTACACCTTCTGTTCCTCGGAATATACGTACTATTTAGACATGTAGGACTTGGAATGATTCACCTTGAAATGTTGAAAGAAATTGCAAATCTATAATGGGGTCATGTCCACTCTGCACTTGAACAAACGCCTTACCATTAACTTCAACATGGTACCTTCAAACCCATTCTCAGGCTTTGAAATACCCAAATTCGCCCAAGCTAGTCGCTACTTGCTGAGATGGTAAGACATCATTCTGGTAAGTAGATATGTTGACTGTTTCTGTTATTTATAGCAAAGACCTATCATTCATATCAGAGTTTTACAAAGCCGTCCGGGCTTTTATTTTCGAACGATTGAAGACGATTTTTCCCATCTAGAGAGAAGGGAATTGCTATACTGATATGTCCCTAGCTCACGAGCAACTAACAGATCTAATCTTTTAAGACAAAGCTGATGTCTTTTTATTTTGCTGGAAGATTTACGAGACGATACTTCTAAGTTGGAAATGCCAAAAACATGCATACGCAGCCAAGGGATGTGAATCTACTAGTGTGATAATCAAACATTCTATGAGTCTAAATCTCGAATTTACCAGGATGCATTCATCAGCTATCAATGCCTCTGGCAATAGAAGGAACTCCTCCAAAGCATTCTGTCCTCCTTCAGTAACCTCTTTTGACCATTGGAAGTCACCAGTAACTCCTCGGCATCTATTACAAACCTCAACACGAACTTCTCCAAAAAAAAAAAACTCCTTGCGTGGATGCAAATGCAATGAACAAAGCAGACTCGGGCTCCTCCTTCAGCAACCTCTTTCGACACGAGAATGTGAAAGACCATTTGCCAAGGGATTACACTCCTCCAAGCTAAGCATCAACCTAAGGGTCGAAAGACCAAGTTGGTCTTTTTTTACTCGATGCTGTTCATGAAGAACTCAATCCTATGTTCCAATGTCTACTCAAATGACCTAAACAACTTCGGCCCCCTCCAAAACATTTCCTTAATCAGTCTCCGAGAAGCCAACGTACCGAAACATTTCAAGGTGCCTCACGAGAGTCCCCCCCTGCCTAAGCAACTGACGTTCAAAAGGGCGTAAACGAGCATCCTCGAATCAACCGAGAAACCCATATATCCAGCCTGGTAAACAAGATATTTCACATGAGATTCCTGTAAAGTGAGGAGGCGAGGTTCAAGTTCCGGGTCCTCATACTACACAAGTGACAATACTGTACAAGAAGCTAGAGTGAGAAACGTTTTCCCTAGAAATCAAGTTGAATCCTTGGAGAACCCAACACAAGGCTTGATTGTTACAATCATTTTCAAGATACTTCTTGAAAATCTCAACACAACGCTTTACTACTATACGGACTAAAATAACCAGCCAAGAATCCTAAGGTAGCAAAATTCCTTGTCGCATAAATAGCGACTGCACGAATGGTGTAACGACTGCCCAGATCAGGCAAGTGACATAGTTCTTGGTAGAGCTGAAACTTGGACACGAGAGTCTCGTCAACATGGGATATGAGTATACGAGGGGAGATGCTGACGACGGATTGGATCTGGTTATCCCAGAACCCGACTTGCTTCATGAACTAAACCATGCGTTCGTCTTTCAGGGGCTTTGCTGCGACTTGCAAAGCGTCTTTTTGAGATTGCAAGGGCTCGTAATCTGGGTAATTCCAAGGAGTCAACAAGGAATGAATTGCTTGGGTTTTGATCACTAGGGATTAGGGTCTTAGAATGAGTGAAAGAAGAAAGCAAGTAGAGAAAGGATATATGGGCAGTGTTAAAATAAGGTGAGAAACAAGTAACCACAAGTTTTTGCAAGATCTCTTCCTCTCGTATATGCACGCTCCAGGAGGAAGGGCCAGGTTTATTAGGGTTTTAGACTTTATCTGTTCAATGGTCTCTTGTTAAAATCAGGTCGGAATGTACTTCGCAATGGTTCCAGATTTTTGGGTAAACGCATTCCTAAAAGGTCTTATCTAACAGAACATTTAAGGTCTTATCTTACAAAACATTTATGGTCTTATCTGTTTAATAGTCTCATCCGCTACTAAGCGGTCAAACAACGAGTCAATTTGTCAAAACATATGCCCACGTGATGTTGCCCAAAACAAAAAAAAAATCGACGACCAAAACAAAAATGAGTAAAGAAACAAGGTGCCACCTCCATCTTTACCGCCACCATCTCCATCTGTGGTGAAGAAGGCCGGGCCTGTGAAATTTCACTGGTAAGCTGCCGGTGGAAGGTAATCCTCACTATTAGCCCCAAAAACAGGAGATATGAATAATGGTGTATACCGAAATGACGTACTGGACTGCATTATAGAATCATGCATACCAAATAGAAGGCGAATGGTACGCGGGTTTCATCTTGGGGATATAGAGCATAGAGAACTGTAACATTCGCAAAAGAGGAGATTGTCTACACTGAATATGCCCCTTTTAACAATTCAAACCATCATGTTGAATCTTTTAGCATTCATGATGACAAATCATATGCCAAAGGTTATTTGAGGCTCAGTACAACAAATACAGAAGTTAACCATTATGTTGCAAGACAAACAAAACCCCTCCAAGATGGTGCTACATGATACTACTATGAAAACGTAGGCCAATCAAGTAAGCAAATTTCATCTCGAGTGTGAAGCACGTTATTAAACCTGAATCTACATGGATGATCCTCAATACTCATGAGCCAATTTAGACAGAAGTCAGAAATGCAGCAAAAACATAATACCAATTCCAATTAATGGAAAATATGCCTATTAGTAGAACCTGAAACATATCTAGAACTTGACCACTTATCCTGTTCATATATTTGTACCAATGGATGGTAATTGGCAAAGTCCACCGTTCCATCAGGTCCAGATCAGGATAACAGAATATCCAGAGCATTCAACCTAAAACCATATAATATCTTGTATCCTTTCTTCATACCAGAACCAGCTTTGATGCGTTCATGAGCTGTGTATGGTCTAAGGTGTAGGCTCTAACACTGTATGAGGATTGCGAGCATTCTATTATTAGGAGGAAACATAGATGACATATAAGAACCGTGAAAATTCAGTGTGGACAAAGGCTGCCCATATTATTTCCGCCTATACTATCCTCATCAAATGCACTTATAGACCTGTATAAAGGACTTCGCAAATACGCTCACACTGATAGGTAATTTACTTGATAATGACTTTGCAAGATAGTTTTCATTTACAATCCATGTACACCGCACCGTCTTCCTCCAAGAAAGAGCAATGCCATAAAAGTGCAGAAGATGATGAAATAGAGAAGAACATTAATATGAAATATTATGGGAGCACAATAAAAGGATATCAAGAGAATTACCTAGAACTCAAATTCATATGGAGGTTGCACAGAAATCCGGATTCAAAAAGCTCCACGTCGCAAATAGTAAGCCACTTATTGAATATAGAGAATAATCACTGACATTTCATTTAATTACATCCATCCTGACTAACGAAGCAGATGATACGAGGTTCAAACCGCATACCTTCTTCTACTTCATCATGAAGAAAAGCTACAGACAAGATGTTGCCACATCAAATATTTCCAACGCAATGCAAATTAAGCTTCTACACGATCACTCAAGCTCTCACTTATAACTTCAGCCTCAAGCACAGTTTCACCTTTAATTGCTTCTGTCGAGCTTGCATCAACAGAACCATTTTCTACAGCAGTTTGTCCAACACTTTCTTCTTCTTTCCCTGCCTCTGTTTCTCCATTCATAGAGGTATTCATAGAGGTAGACTCAGCAGCATTAGGCGAATCTTCATCACCTTCCTTGTTCCCAAACAACTTAGACGGTATCAAAGAAGAAACAGCAGCTCTTGCACTAGCCTTAGCCTTTTCTGCTGCTTCAGCCTCCCTAGCTGCAGCTTCAGCTTTCTCCCGTTCTACATCCTCCATAAGCTTCGTCAGATCCCCTTCCCTTCCCGCCTTCCCCAATTCCTCCCTAACAAACTCTTGCAACTCAGTAGAGAAATCAGAAGCATCTTCCCTCAACATTGCACCAATAGTTTTTAGTACCTCATCATGCTTCCCAATGTCGAACAATGCTTTCATGATAAACTGATAGCTCACATCATCCATCCTCAGTTTCCCCACCATCATATCAAAAAACGATTTCGCTTCGTCAACCTTCCCAACCTTAACTAGCCCATCCACCAATCTATTATAAACTGCCAGGTTAGGTCTCAGCTTAGATTCTATCATCTTCTTATAGTACGCAGCAGCATCATCAGGTCGATTCTCTTTAAAACACGCATCCATCAACAAAACAAACGTAAACTCATCCGGGCTAACCCCTTTCTCACTCATACCCTTATAAAGCTCCTCCCCTTCAGCCAACATATCGTTATTACACAACTGCTCAATCAAATAATTATAGGACAGAGTATCTGGGCTACACCTTTTCTCACCCATATTCTTGAAAATCTCAATTGCCTCAGTAAACCTCCCTTGGCTGCAATATGCATCCACCATCACATTAAAGCTCCCGAGATTCACACTTAGCCTCTTAGGCGGACTATGATCCGCCATCATCCTACCAAACAACTTAACTGCCTCCTCAAACTTCCCATTCTTGCTCAAAGCATCCAACACGTAATTAAACGCGACCGCACTCATCTTAATCTTTGAACCCTCGCCGCAGGCCTCCTCGTAACACTCCATCGCCTCCTTCTCCATCCCCCTCAAGAAATACCCCTTCATCACGCTCCCATACACAACCCCATCCGACACCGCTCCTCCCAACTTCTCCTTCAACTCCTCATACAGCGCAAAAACCCCATCCGCATTCCCATTCTTTGCTTCCCCCAACATAACATAACCATACACGATCGGGTCCGGAGCAAAACCCTTGGATAACATTTCATCTTTCAACTCCAATGCCCTGTCAACCTTATTGTTATCCACCAAACCCCTGACTATGATTCGATATGTGGTTGGTGACGGGTTAAATGGGGCATCATTAATCAACTGTTTATAATAATCTAGCGCGGTGTCAGTCTTACGGCAATCCATGTAAGCATTAATGAGGAGGTTGTGCGTTACCACGTTGGCGGCCACTCCGGCCTGGGTGATGAAGCGGTGGAGTGACAGGAGGTCGGAGTAGCGCGACTGGCGGAGCTGGGCGGCCATGACGGAGTTGCATGTGAAGATGGTGGGCTTGCAGTTGGAGTAGATGGAGTGGCGCGTGAGGAGGGCGGCCTCGTCGAGATCGTTCTCGCGGATGAGCTTGAGGATGCGGTTGTGGAGGTTGAGGCGGTTGCCGGTGAGGGCGGAGACGTGTTCCGGGATTTTCGGCGCGTTCGGGTTAGGGTTAGGGTTCTGGGGGTTGGGGGGGGGGTGGGACTGGGGGCGGATTGAGTTGAGGGGGGGCTCGAGGCTGAGGCGGCGCTTGCGGCGGCGGCGTTCGGCGGCTGCTTCTTCTGGGGTGGCGAAGGAGAGGAGGCGGAGGGAGAGGAATGAAGGTGGTGGGTGGCGGTGGTGTTTGGTGGTTAGGGTTTTGAGGTGGGTGAGGAAGGTGGGTTTGGAGAGGGCCATTTTGGGTGGAAATGGAGGGACTAGGGTTCTGCAAGGGGTTTAGAGGGTGAAATGAGTGAGGGTTGAGAGGAAGGATAGAGTGAAATTGGGCTTTGGGAGTTGAAAATGAGGCCCAACTAAATGCTGTGGGCTGCATTGTATGATTGTGTGTCAACACCTCTCTCATTTCTTTGGTCTCTAATTTTGGGAATGTCAATTGGACAATTTGTTTTGATATATGTACTAATGATTGCGGTTATTACATGTTTCAAATAATGTTTATGTTTATTATGAGTTGTGAAATGAATTTTGACGGACCGGATTCGAGAAAGAGATCAGCCCATGGTAGTAGCGGAGGTAGCGGGGGGGGGGGGGCACGTGCCCACCTTCTGCCTCCTTCTCTCTCGTTTATAGAGCGTGAGTAGTGTCCTCTCCCCCAACCAGGTGGTGTGGGTGCTTCCCCTTCATTAACATCTTAGATCAGGCAACTGCGGTGATGTGTTTCATCCACAACTAGCACCCGATACAGATACCGATCAATCTTTAGCAATAGCAGGGGCAAGTGATTCCAAAAGCACTGGGCCTGCCATTTAACGACCAACAAGGTCCTGGTTCATCCATCATAACTTCATCCCATCACAAATGGAGGTAGATGACTAGATGGTGAAGTCCAGATGAGGGGGTGGGAAGAGAGAGAGAGAGAGAGACTATGTGTGGCTGATGTTTTTTAAGGTGATAATTTGGGGTTGGAAGGTTGGGTTTTGGGGGTGGATTGAAATGCTTGAATAAATTTTAAGCTTTGATGAAATTAACGGTCATGATTTTATATGGAGTTCCATGTGTTTTAATAATGGCGCTAATATATGATATTATGGTAAATGAACACAAAATATGAACATAGCATCTGACGTTTGTTAGAACCCCTAAAAAAACACGACACTAACAAATTACACAAAGTTAAGGGATCACAGTAAAAACGCATTAAAAGTTGTAAACGTTTGGACGGACGTTGGTTTTTGGAGTCGTTTACAATGGTTTTGTCAACCTCAGATGACATTATTGCAAAAGCTGTAAACACGGGGAGCAAAGTGCAAAAACGTGTAAATCTCAGGGGACAATTTTGTAATTAATCCTATTTTTTTTTAGAGGATCTGACTTTGGATTAAATTGTGTAATTAAAGGTAAGGATTTATTATTTTTATAATCTGAATCAGCGCTGGACTGATCAATCTTATATTGTAAAAGTTTACTTTTCAAATCCGTATTGCCATTGCATTAAATCAATTCCAGTTGTGAGAATTCTTACATGATTTGCGCCTTCGATTGAGCCTGCGTAAGAGTTGCTAGGACTTACGACAATATGCTTCTTGGCAGCGTCTTACAACTGAATTGGCCATTAGCTCGTTATTCATGTTCTTGAGTGTTACGTGACTTGCCTTCTTTTTTTATTTTCTAATAATGTTCGTCAGCTTCTTAGCATTCACCATGTCTGGGCCTTCCTCATGTGCACATAATCTTTATGGCCTTAAATCATTCAGTTTGATAGCCTAGCATCTCCATGTCCCTTCTTGTTTGGCTCCTCCATGTCTTTTCTTGCTTTAATGTTATAGTGGTTTTTTTAATTTATTTATTAGAATAGTCAGAACTGTAATTTATATGGTCCGTCGATAATGTTATAATGGTTATGAACCTAATTTACGCCATGAGAAACCATGTGTGGTTAACAGAGACCTTTATCCCTTTTGTTCGGTCTTTCTTTGATCATTTATCTTTTGCTTGTTATTTAAAATCCCCATATTAGATGTTTCTTTAATTCCCAAGACATTTAATTTCCTTTCAATACCTTAATCAATATTGCTGTGTCACATAAATTGTCAAAATCCTGGGGAAAGAAACTAAAGAGAACGAATAAAAAATCAATGTCTGTGAAAGCCACCCAAAGTATTTTGAATGCTGAACCAATGAAATGAAAGGCAAACCAAAAAAAAATCTTCTTGTCCTCGTCTTAGAAGTATACCGATTCTAGTCAATTCAAGTGTCTCGTGCCTTTCATTTCATTGGTTCAGCATTCAAAATACTTTAGGTGGCTTTAACAGACATTGATTTTTTATTCGTTCTCTTTAGTTTCTTTCCCCAGGATTTTGACAATTTAGTTGGATAAAAATAAATATATTACCTATATTCTGATGGGCCATGTCACGTATACGTGACTTTTATTTCTGACATATCCATGTGGATTGGAACGTGGGCTAGTTCAGTGGGATGAGTTTAAAATCGCGATCTTATTTTCTCAACTTGTCTCACGTGTCAATGATGACATGTATGACTTTATTCTGAATGCTCTCTAGTATCTGTCACAAAGATATAATTTGGCATTTTGAAATTCTGTCTCTGTATAAAAAAAGCATGTTATGTATCTTGAAATTCTGTTTCATATCTGTTCCATTAATATTTTGTACGTCCGAAATTTTATTTTCTCAGACTTTTTTGTATCCTTTTTTGGTTGGTCCGTTGAGCAATCAAACTGGGATTAAATGCACAGGAAACCCCATACTTTGGGACCTTTTACACGGAACACCCTAATGTTTAATTTTTGGTTCTAATCACCCTATACTTTCAGTAATATGCTCCACGCACCATTTTGACGGTCAAAGTCACCTTTGACTAAACGTCGGTTAGTTTTTGAGGGATAAAATAGTCCATTTGTTATTGTCCCCTCTAAAACCAAAACCAAAACCTAAAACAAAACCTAAAAATGAATCAAGAACTTCCACCACCACCACCAAACTATGTCGCCTCCACCATGTGCATTGGCGTCACCACCACACCACCGCACCACCACACCAATCTCATCACCGATGACCACCACACCACCTCCTATCTCAATTGTCATCACCATCGCAACAGAGTTACCGGCCCAGCCCACACCGGTTGCCACCCCCGCAGTCCACACCGACCGCCACACCCCAACATCCACAACCCTTTACATAGCCGCCACCAACACACCAAATCCCTTCATCACCGACCTCCACTCCACTCTCTATCTCCCCCCCTCCCCCCGATGGTCACCACTACCGTACCACATCGATCGCTCACCACGAGAGCCTGCAAAACCTTTGAAATCTCAGCTGAAATGGGCGTCGTCTTTTGGTGTTGTTCGCGGATCTGGGCTCCATATCGGGTGCCATCACAGATCTGGACTCCAGTAATTTAGGGTTCAACAATCAGAAGATGTGTCGTCCGGCTATGTCGTCGCCGGTGGGTGATGGTTCTTCCATGGTAGCGATTTCAGGCTGCTTCAATTTTCGTAAGAGAGAGGTATTGTAGATCGCGTCGCTGGAAGATGGAGGAGGTGGATGTACTGTTGTCGTGTCGTTGCCGGGAGGTGGAGGGCGTGGATGAGTCATCTCAGCTAGCAGATGAAATGAGAGAGAGAGGGGGGGGAGAGAGAGAGAGAGAGAGAGTCTGACTTGGAGAGAGAATATTAGTTCGGCAGTGTGTTTATGGAGGAAGTTATATTTATGCCCTTTGGCTTCTAACAGACATCCCAAAAAATTGACTAAAAACCGTCAAATGGTGCTATGTGCACCAAAATTGAAAGTTTGGGGTGGTGGGAATCAAAATTCAAACCCTAGGGTGTTTCGTGTAAATGACCCCAAAGTATGGGGTTTCCTATGCATTTAATCCATCAAACTGGGCATTTGACTTACTCCCTTGTTGTTTTCTTTTCAGGTGATTAGTAGGTGAGACTGGAATACATGGCTAGCTATGTGATAGAAAGTTGGTAGTTTATTTTCAGAGTTAGTAAGACTATTTTACAAATTTTACAATAAGAGGCAATAATTGTGATCGTGATTTTATTTTAAAAATCATGTAGGAGACATTTGGGACTACATAACTATTTTTTTTATCAGTGAGACATTTATTGATGTTTCTTGGAGACTAATATCCAGTTGGAAGACTTTTTGATATTATGAGGTTTCGGCCTTTATTGTTTTGAAATTAACGCTCCAAAAAAATTGGGGCGTTACAAATAAAGATGCATATCAAATGATTGAAAATAAAATGGGAGAGTAATAAACGTGTAATGAAATAAAATGAGGAAATTATGTTAGCTAGAGAGAAAAATAGATAAAGAATATTTGGCATAGAAAAGATTTTAGATTAAATGGAGTACATAGAGAATTAGTTTTGGCAAAATATTAGGAATTAATGAAATTATAAAGATATAAATAAAATTTTTAAATGGGATATGTTGACATAGAAGAGAGAGAAATATAAAATTTATTTAATTAATTGAATTTCAAATGGTAAAAAAAATTCAAATTAAATTGAATAAGAGAGAGAGAGAAGGAGAAAAAGGAATTCATATCATTATTAAAAAAGGTTAATAAATTCAAAATGCTTTCAAAAAATTAAAATATGACTTAAGAAAGTGTACACGTACGTCGTGATGTGGCTACTTTTTCTCAGTTTCGGCTGTCATATATATATTAGATTTTGACTTTTGACTTTTTTTTTTCCAATTCCACTTGCTACTCAAGTAATACAGAGTATGTTGCATCAAATCTACGTTCATATCTAACTTTTTATGGAGCCTTGGAATTACAGATAATTTTAAATAGAGCTGTATATTTTGTCTGCACTCAGTCAGATATCGAAAAGAGTACGGATTAATCCAGCCTTAAAGAGTAAAGATAAGTGGGACCGATGATTGTTATCGCTCACCCACCACTGGACATGCCGATTCAAGATGATAGTTGTTTTCTTCTCTGAATTCGCAATAAGTTAGTTTCATTTTCGGTGATTGTATCATTTACTCTAAAACTGTATGCAACTTTGCCACTAGGGTAGCCTAAACATACTGCGTCATTTGTATTTCACTACTCATATAATTTCACCAGATATATATATATATATATATATATATATATATATATATATATATATATATCGTGATCCAGTGCTAGCGCTGTTGGGCCGTCCACTACATAATGTAGCGGGCGATTTTTTCACCGTCCGCTACATTATGTAGGGGACGGTGAAAAAATTCGCTGTTGTGGCGCGCGATCTGGCCGTCCATTCTCGCCGTGGACGGCCAGATAGCGCTAGCAACTTGGGTTAAGTTGCTAGCGCTAGCAGTGAATCAGCTCCATATATATATAATAATAATAATAATGAATGAAATTGCATCCACGTGAAAATGCAGAAAGAGAGAGCCATCAAACGGATGTCATTATTTTTTTGTTTTGGTACATAAGAAAATGACGGAAGAAAGGGACTTCGTAAAATAACAACACAAGGCGATTATGGATCCACGAGATATCTTGTACCCGAAAAGCAAATATTATTTAAATTAAGTTACATTATCTTTAGTTGACAACTCCGAAGGCTTGGCTTTAACTAAATTGCTGTTTGTATTTGTGGTGGTTGGAGCATACAAATGTGTTGGATAGGCTTTATCATGGACTAAAATTAGATGGGTGAGAGTTTTTTAATTAAATTTCAGGAGCGTTTGTGTTTGCACGGTTGTAGTACTTTTTAACACCTTTAATGACAAAAGATAAGAGTGTGGAATAACAGATGTGATGTTAAAATAAGCGCTCCATTAAATCTCCGGACCGGTGTTCGTGGCCATAATTAACTAGAAACATTTGCCCTGCTTATACAACTGCTTCTTGGGCATATCTTAATGTTACCTTTATGTAGATTCCTATTTTCCGCTCTTTCAGATATCAGATATCGACGACATCACCAAGACTGTAGCACTGATGATATGACTTTTGTTGTATAATACTGTGTTAGATTTCCGTTATCTCATATTGGACATGGCAACTCTAGCATAGCTACAGGAGGCGAAAATTGTTATCAGCTTTTGCTTGTCATGTCAAGCATAGGCGTTCATCACGACTGGATGTACGACATGTTGTTGTAAAGCGATCTTATGTTCTTTTCGATTCTTTTGATCTCGGATGTGATAGAATTTGTAAATTTTATGTCGGCAGTTGAGCAGCGTGGCTAATTGCAGCATTTTGTGTGTGTATCATAGCCTGTCATAATGTTCCAGTGTAAGTGTAAGGCCATAAGGCTAGAATGACAAGACCTAAAGTAATGCAATTCTCGTGGTTTACCAAAAAAAATAGCACGAGCCCTATGATTTGCCATGCCTTTGATCCCTTTGTTTGAAACTTGTGAGCTTTTCATTAGTTGCTTCTGCTTTTTGGCTCCCTCTCTTCTTTTATAGAGGATGAAATTAACATCAATCAACATCACTTGTCTAAGTTTGTTAACAAGGTCAAGGATCTTGCAGATTTTAATCTATTGCCAAAAATTGATAGGCGGTCCTCGAACCTTTTTTTATTGTCACATTGATGGATAATCCTCAATATATCTACATAGATTATGATAGGCATACCGCTTTCTTTTTTGAGTATGTAATGTTGAATCATTAATACTGTCATGAGACAATTTTAAGAATTGAGAAAGATAACTTACTGTGCCTCTGTCATGTTCCGATTATCCCTTAGCTCGATACCACCGAGAACGAACAGTCTTCGTGTTTACTCAGTTTCCCAGCAAGACCATATTGACCAGTGTCTCTATTACTTCAAGAGTACTCACTTGACTATAGCGTTTATTGTATTGGTTGTTTTAATTTACCTAAGTTGCTTGACAAGAAAATAAAAATGGATAACTTGCCGGTCTCACTCTCTTGTCTTGTTGATTCAGTTGTAAAAAAAAAAATATATACGAAGAACAACTATCACTGGTTGACTTGTCCCGTGATTTTCTCATAAACGAGTGATGGCTTTGCTATGATGTGTGCAAATCATTCATAAAGGTCATAATAATAATACACCAAATGACACTGACTCAGCTGGTCAGTTTCGGACTACATGGGATGCATCGAACAGTGGTTTAATGGTGAATTCAATTGGTTCAAACTTTTTTTTAATACTTTTTAGAAGTAAAATATATATTTATAAATAGTTGAAATTGTTTTCAAAATATATATGGTACGCAATTTATGTAGAGTGAAGAAGAATAAGAAAACGGAAATGATGTTGAAAGTGATGAATAAATGAACAAGAAGTCAAGAACTCCGAGGAAAAAAAAGAGAGAGTTAGTTTTTAGCAAGAAAATAAGATATGATAAGACGAAGATGAAGAGCAAGAAGTAGAAAAGATGAAGAAATGAACATACTGGTTGAAGAATTACGGACTTATTACTGGCTCCTCAAATAAACAGAAAAGTTAGTAAAAGATCTTGTAATTTGTGGCTACTCAATTCATTAGAAAATATGAGGTAATTTGGGAGTGAGATTGTGTGACTGAGACTGTTATTGTGTATACAATTCTTATATCTCGCATTTGCAAAGAATTATAATCGGTCGTACTTTTTTAGAGCTGAAAAACATAAATGACTAATATTTAATTTTTTTTAAAAAGGTGGGTTATTTTAGTGCCTATATAGGTCTTTTAGTTGTATTTTATAAAACCGTTACGATTCTACATATACTGGTTGGGGTCACGCTTCTTGCAAAAAACCAATTGGTTTGGACGAGTTTTTGGTTCGTATACAACTCCATTATTTCAGCTGACTCGAGCCCATGAAGGTTCTGGTTCAAGGTTGAACCGACCGATCTAGGTCAGTTTTGATAACTGTGTTATTTAGACTTCAGGGAAAGGATGGCGAGGCAACATGTGTTCTTTTTTGTTAGTGACGGGAAGCAATAGTTCCAATCATTTAAAACAGTTGGATACGAAGTTTAACAACACCCTACGTCTTTTAGTCTTTCCTCATATTGCATCAGTCCTCCATCATCTAACGGTTGGAGACCACGCAATACTTACTTCCTTCTTTTCCTATTGCCATCCACAACGCCATAAAATTGAGAGCCTATTGCATGAGGGAACAACCTAGACCTAATGATCTAATGAAGAAAATGTTAGTTTTATTGTCAAAATAGTTTCGACTTCTATCAGAGTAATATTACTCCGATATCAGGTCTAGCTTATTGAAAATCATTATGAAATTACAAGTGAGACATGATGCTTTTATACGTTTATGCTATTCTGCTGTCTCGTTTATAATTTGTAGTGAAATATTGATAATAAGTTGTATTGTTGTTCCGTTCAATCAAAAAAAAAAAAAAAATTACCCTTCTTGGTGCAGAGCTCTATTTTGCTTTTTCCTCGTTTACCTGTGCACATTAACTTTCTTGGTGTAGAGCTCAGTTTCGTTTTTTCTTCGTTTACCTGTGCACATTACCCTTTTACCCTTTTTGGGTACATAGCACTATTTCGCTTTTTTCTCGTTTACTTGTACACATTACCCTTCTTTTAGTAAGTGGCCACTAAATCAAACCTTTGTCCTTTTGTCTTTCTAGCTTCCTCTGATGGAAGTTAGTCTAAGCGCAACATTTACGGTTTTAGTTATAAGCTTCAAATAGGGTAATAGAATTATGCACCGTTGTCGTTTATTATTGTCTTTAGAGTCGGGGCAAAGTTATCTTTTTCTTATACTTTACCTCTTTATTTTCTATCTTTCTTTCTTTGAAGGAAAGGGAAATGCATTCATTCAATAGCAATTACAACAAATGTAAGGTGCTTCTCGCGTCCGCTTCTTGAATGCTAATCATTTAGAGGAGATGAGGAAAAACTTAAAACTACTACAACTATTGCAACGAATATAGACCAGAAATTCAGCGCAACGATTAGCTTCACGGTGAATATGAGAAAATTTTATAATTTGAAGTCGATCGATCTCCTACCGACAATCATAAACTATCGGACTAAAATGATGCAAATGAGTGTTAGTATCCAATGCGAGTGTAATGGTAGCATGTGCATCGAATTCGTTGGACGATGTTCAACTTTTACTTTACTTTTATATTGTTAACGTTTCTAAACCTTTTTATATTGTTAACGTTTCTAAGTCGCATTTTCTAGCAAAGTTTTTGGTTAATGTCCTCAGGATTTTCAAATGTATTGCCTCTCAAGTCAAAAGGGTTCTGCTGCTGCTGGCGGCGTGCTGGTGCTGTATCCTTGAAGGCACACACACACACACACACATACATCGAAATTTACAGAACTCATTTTCTCCATCTGCCTATTTAATACATGCTCCCATATTGCTTACCAGCCAACCTGAAAGCTATAGGGAATAGTCTGTATAGAGTGCTAAACAGTGACTCGGATTGACGAAGAAGAGAAGCCATAAGCATCTTTCTTCCCTTAAACTAAGCATTGAGATGCTACAAAACAAAAGAAAGTAGTGTAAAGAATTCCAATATATAAAGAGAGGATCCCTATCAAAAGCTAACAAAGATCGTGTATTCCAAAGGCTTCCCAAGATCCCACCTCCCCCACAGGTCGGTTCTCTCTCTCTGTACCAAACTTCTCTCCTCCTACGTAATTTCTGCTCCATTTTTTGAATGTTTTATTTAACTTCAATGCAAAGAAACGTTGGGTATTTGCACTTCTTCCGCGTTCTTGCTTCAACTGCTTTGTTGGGTTGCCAAGATTTCTTCGAGAGTGAATGCCTGAGGTTTTTTCATTCAAATGATTCGAATACCAGTGAAAAAAGTTCATTTGATTCCAAGAATGGAGGAGTAGTCAGTCAGATGACTGATGGGTCTGATAATATATTACACAGCCAATTCTTCAAGACCAACAACTATTCTAAAGATTCAAAGTTCCCCTTTTTATCAACCAAACTAGGGATAATGATTTATTTCTTTTTATTTGACCTGTTCATCAATGTCTATCTACTATTAGGTGAAACCTTTTTCTATCTTGATTTTGGCAATCTTAACGAATTTTTATTGATCTTTTAATCTCAAGTAGAACCATTGATGGTGTTTGGCGATAATCAGCCAAAGAACACCTGATTTGATTTCTTTTAACACCTAATTATCTCTTTGCATCGTCCTGTGTGTCAAATTCTGCACTTCACCTATTTGAGATTCTTAATGATGGTTCTTCATGGTTTTTTCCTTTAAAGTCATCTGTCCCCCAATATTTTTCTGGGTAGTTTCCCTACTTCCAAGATTCAGTAAGGTCATCATGGTAGGGATTCAAATTTAGTTTCAAAATTTATCGAGAAAAATGGGTTGGTTCGTTTTAATTAGTAATTTCAAGTTGAGGGTGGGTTGTTTCTATTTTGACCCAAACAAAGGTCACAGTTTCAAAATGCCAAAATTTGTCGGCCGCAGAGACATCCAACTCCATAAAGCCCACAGTGGCGGACCTCGTGCGTTCATCACCTTTAACTTCATCAATTTCTGAGTTCGTGCATCATTTTCACGTCAATTCGTAGTAGTAACACTTTAATCACCAAAAAGGGGAAGGTCAGAGATGCTTACGTACTACTTTTGATATTATGTGATTAATTAAGTAGCTGAAGATTGTCATTTTGTTTGAATGGTTCTGAATTTCTACTACCTTTTGTTTGTTTCCTGTGATATAGAAAACCATTTTTTTATTTCTAGGAAAACCACAAGCAACATGTTGGCAGCTTGGTCCCGGGAATTCCGATACATAATTCTTTCTTTAGCTCATGACTCAGATCACAATCGATATTTTCACCATCCTGAAACTAACACAGGCTAACATGTCTATTCATCAACATATGCCGACTAGGACGGGCAATTCTTGGTTTTCTTCCCATTTGCAAACAGAAGACACAGCCATGAAACTCTTATTTGGTCTTATGAGCACATCCACATGTCTGACTCTTTGCTGCCCATGTATCCCAATGAGGCTATAGTGCAAGGGTCAATATTAGACTTCTGCAGAGAGCTTAATTTGAGAAATATGCTTTCTAATTGATTCACAGGTGACGCGATTAGAGTAGCTTCTTTAGCATGAAACTATCAGTTGAAAAAAGTCTTGCACGTTACCAGCTTTAATGGGCTGCGTTTGCTCAACCAAAACCAGGCATACACCTGGATACGAGGAGCCTACTCTTCTTGCTGCCGAAACACCGTGTAAGTATGCATCATACCTCAAGTTTTCGCTCTTGGCTTAATAGATAGTGGTCAGCCTGCTCAAATTGCAAAAAGCTGTCTAACTACTTCCAACTTTATTGCTTCTGTCTATCTGCTAAGTGTTGATATCCTCTCTTGTATTATTGCTTTTTTGTCGAAGTCCTTAATTGCGTAATAGGGGCCTGCTTCTTTACGCGGGCCAGGTAGAAAGGTTTTAGTTTGTTGTAATGTAATGAGCAGACCTCAACTTGCCTTTCTCTTCAAATAATTGTGTGAGAAACTGACAAATGAGATTCATTTGAAGGGATAGTTCGATTAAGATACTCCATGTCGAAGACCCTATGCTGGTCAGCACATCGTGTAGAGATAGCTTAAAGAACTACTGAACAAAAGTGCAGACCTGGTTCCTCAAATCAGCTAGAGTAATTTATCTATCTGTCTATACACTGTATTAAAAGGCAGCAACTTCATCCACATGCATTTTAGCAAATTGTCCTGATTTTTCTTCTCCACATGCATTTTAGCACTTTGCCCTCATGTTTATATTAAATTACACCCGTGCCACTCACTAAAATGTTCAGAAAACCCACCCTCAATCTCATCAAAGCGAGCCTTATTTTCAATTCTGTTAGATTTTATTGTTTAAACAATATAGTTGAGCTAAAAAAGTGTGTTTTTTATATCAGAAATTCTATAGCCATATTTGTTCAAGTGTTTTGCTTGACTTAACAATGTTGACCAATAAGTATGAGAGAGTTTAACTAGCAAGATATAATCTTAGTAAAGGTCTTAATCTTTCTGTCGCTCACGCTCTACTTTTATCACTAAAATATCAGAAACATTAAAAAACATGTGTATATAGACAGACATGTGAATTTCAGCTCTCTCGTGTATCAAATTTTTTTTTTCCTTTTCTTTTCGCTTAAGGCATATATAAAATTGTACAAGTAGTCTAACAAGCACCCGCATGAAGCGTGGGGCTTTGACTAGTTATTTTAAATGAGCATTGACAACAGATATATTCATGCTGCTATCTCTGTCGGTAATCATAAATTATCTTTTAGGACACATTATGATTTTTGTCTTTTGTAATAACTCAAAAACATTTTTTTCGCTCTCCTTCTTTGATGGCCTCCTTGCAGTCACAGTGAGTGAAGTAGAGGCCTTGTATGAGCTATTTAAAAAATTAAGCAGCTCAATTATTGATGATGGGCTCATTCACAAGGTATGTTCACCAGGATTGCTTATGAAGTTGAAAGTGATAGTCAGTTGTAGTAAAAGAAACCAGTTTTATATACATAAAAGTTAACTTTGTGTTTCTCTAAAGGGTTTAGGATATTCATTTTCTATGTAATTTTGTCATCAGGAAGAGTTCCAGCTTGCTCTCTTCAGGAACAGAAACAGGAGGAATCTCTTTGCAGACAGGGTGTGTTTCATTAAATTCAGTTCTCTTATACTCGCCGTCCTTCAATCTAGCAAGTGTACTAAATGTCTTTACTCCACCCGAGAAAACTATTGTACTATAGTCATCTTGATTTACGAATGAACTATACTAAATGTGCCAAAAATGGTGAAATCAAAGAATGCAGCAAGTGTACATTTGCAAATAAAGGAAAAAAATAAAGCAAAACAGGGATTCCTAGTTTTGAGAGAACTCAGAAAGAAATTATAGAAAACTATTCAGCTGTAAGTGTAAACTACTTGGAAACAGGAATTTGAAGCTTGCACCAAGAGCTCAACCCCTATTATTGCACTCAATTCTTGATTCTTATTCTATATGTTAGATTGCATGTCTGCGTTGAAGAATTTTACCATGTTAGTGGCAAGTACTACTCTTGTGTTGGTGCAAAGTTGCTGATACACATACGTTGAACATCATGCTATCTTTTTGTGCAACAATTCCTCAATGTACATGGTCGTTCTTGCAACTGAAGCTACATCAAATGCTTATGCAGACATTCGATTTGTTTGATGTCAAGCGCAATGGAGTCATTGAGTTTGGAGAATTTGTTCGATCTCTGAGTGTCTTTCATCCAAATGCACCTGTACCTGACAAAGTTGCATGTAAGAATTTGGTTGGAGATAGTGATATGCCATGGCCCATGGACCTGTATTTTTGCTACACTTCATGAAACTTACATTGTTTTGATTTCCTGAGTGAATGTACTGAATCATTTGCTAATCTGGGAATTTTTTTTGGCAGTTGCATTTAGATTGTATGATTTAAGGCACACTGGATTTATTGAGAGAGAAGAGGCAAGTATTACCACCTGTTTCTTTATCTCTTCTTGTTCTTATTCCCCGCTCTGCCATTGCATGGGAATCCAGATGATGTACATTTTCGAGGTCAAATATTTTAATCTAGGCCATTGATGAAAAAAATGTGGGGATTCTTAATTATGACCATACTTAATTGCGCTTCAATATCCACTGAATGGGTATTGTGGTTTATATAAAGCTGTTGGTTAAGTAATATGTAACCTTTAAATATGGTTTAATTGAATTATTTGGAGAAGAGAATGTTATATGCACAGTACTAATATTATATTTATCATCCTCTCCTCGTCATGATGCTAATAGTTTTGTCTGTATGACAGTTGAAGGAGATGGTACTGGCACTCTTGCATGAATCAGATCTCGTGCTTTCTGATGATGTTATTGAAATGATTGTGGACAAGGTTTTTATAACCCCTATCTTGTTCCTTGCATTTGCTCCCTAACTGATTTAGAGTCATCCTCCTCCTCCTCCTCATCATCATCATCCAAGCGTTTGTGCCAAACTAGTTGGGTCGGTTACATCCCTCTTCAATTTTGAATAATGACATATTTATCATTCCCACAGACATTCAGTGAAGCAGATACAAAAGGCGATGGAAGGATCGATCAAGAAGAGTGGAAGGAGTTTGTAGAAAAGAATCCATCTCTAATAAAGAACATGACCCTTCCATATTTGAAGTAAGTAGTATTAAAACAACATCTCGTGGAAACTAGTTTGGTAACATTGGTTATTTGTTTTTAACGGTTGGGATCAAACGACATCCCAAAAGCTGTGTACAGAGACGACATACTAGTTTGAGATATGTGGACCAAAAGCGCGCCACATCCTTTGGGAGCAAGCTTGGGGTCCCTATCGTTATTCATGTTAACTTATTCTGTGAATATATCCTACTCATTAGCTAATGAACTTTCTTTAAACTCCCTTTGGTCTAAATTCTCTGTTTTGAGAAACATCATGACCTTCTTCCTTTGTATTGGAATCTTTACTAAATCAAGTCGTCCAAGTCCAACGACTTGTGATACTTCTTTTTCTGCAATTCCCCTTCTACGTTGAGTTCTGAATCAACGTCTGATAATCTTGACATCGTAAAACAGAAACAATATACATCTTGTCACTGTAGTTTATTAATGCATCATATTTTCGAGTTATGAATCTCTGTGTCAAAATCTTAATACTGTTATACTTGGATGATATAAACATGCCACTTCAGTTTGTTAATTTGTTATCATTTCCAGGGACATAACCTTGGCCTTCCCCAGTTTTGTGCTGAGTTCAGAAGTTGAAGATCTAGACATATAACTACGCTGAAGTTGTAAGGAGCTTCTTCTCTGGAGGAGAATACATCGAGTAAAAGGGACCAAAGAAACTAGCGGACTGATCACGACCATGCTGATGTACTCGATGAGAGCGGGGATAATGAGGTATATCTACTAGAATGCTGCAAAAGAGCAGCGGTCACCGAGCAAGATTGAATCCACACACTTCACATATATTCTGCTGTCTTGAACATCTGAAGATGCAGGTCTTCCACGACCAGTTGATAAACTGTATAGAATGTGTATTCATCTCTTTAAGTCCATAATTTTCATGTAGTTAATCATCAGAAATATCGGATTCAGTTGTCACCTGTGGGACAAAAATTCCAGTTACTTGTTTCTTTGTAAATGGAAGAGAAGATTTTGGCAGATGATGCTCTAACTATGGCATGCAATAGTTCGATAGTTGGTCTAAGGTATGTTTCCATTAGTAGTAATTGAATATTCATGATAATTCTGGCCCCTTTGTCCTCTGGATACTGTCACGTAAACCCTTCCTGATCCAATAGATCTAGTTGAACAGGATTTACCGATGTGGTGATCGACAACAGAGTCCAACGTTGCTAGAGTGACCCTTAATATCCTTGTAACTTTCGCCCTCAATGCTCGCTCTTGCTTCCGCTTGCATGTTTGCACTCACCATCTTCTTTGCCTGCTCACGCGCACTTGAATTTGCTTTCGCTTACGTTCCCTCTCGGTGATTAGCTCATACAAAGGATATTTCATACAATTCATAAAAAAAATAAGGGTACGTGAGTGTTCCCAACTTACAACCGCACCGTTGGACTCATTATGGGTCTCGCTTTTCACGATACGTTAACATTGTCAACAGTCAATGTTTTAACCCTCCCAAAACGGTCAAAGCGACATGCACGCTGAAGTTACGTGCATTTTCACCATATATATATATATATATATTTTACATTTCTTCTCCGCTAATGCCAAGGAAGGTGGGTTCGCAATCGACGTGGAGGTGTCACAATGAATGAGTCCGAGTCAATGTCAAGTATGTTGATGTAGGAAGACCGGCCCACACAACACCGATGTGGCCAGAGAGCCCCTTTGATCTAGCCACCAGTCCAAAGCCCTTGCAGAGTCCCACAGGGCGTTGAGAGACTCCGAGGACCTGACAGGCAGGGAAGACCTGACGCCCAACTACCAGACGGATTAGGCGCGATGCCCTCCGGAGACCTGCTTCCGTCTCAGAGTGACCTTGGGTCATAATCCCTAGGGGTGCCGATGACAACCCCAAGTGGCGGAGCACGTAGGCTAGTCACACAGATGTCCTGGTGGAGATAGTGTCCCGGAAGAGTTGTCTATCCCGCGGCTTAGATCGTTCGATTAGATCTTGAAATGGGGATATTTTAGCTTAGTGTGTTATTGAGATGGTTCCAAAATTCTTGTGTGTGGCCAATATTGCTTATATTTTGCTTGGCAGGAATTGAGAGGCGTGTGTAATATTTAGTTGTGATGGCGGTGGTGCGGTCAAAAACAGAAAAAAGGGCGGAGGAAGAATAATAAATTGTAATGGTGGATTACACGTGTTTGACTTCAATCATCGAAATTAGTTGAGAAAAGTTAATTGTTTAAAATATAAAAAGAAATGTAAAAGGACAGAACAAATTCAATGAAACCCGGCCGTAAACTCCAAACATTTGAAGATATATATATATATATATATATATACACTAGTATAGAGCACGTGCGTTGCACGAGAATATAGTCGAGAGAAATATTTGAGGTGATATTATTATCTTACTTGGGATAAAAAATAATGTAATTCAATTATGTTCTCAACTTTTTGTGAATTTTTTAGAAGAAATGTTATTTGATGATCGCAATTGTAATCAATTCAATGTTTGAAAATATTCTTTGTAAGCTTTGGATTGAAGAAATGTTTGATACTACTGTTGAAAATAAAAGCAAATAGAGAACTTAAAAGAATGAATCTACGTCTTTATTTTTGTAAATTATTAAATTGGTTAATAGTTAAGATTTGTAATTTTCAAGACCAGGTCCTTTATGTTTTATCAATAAGAAACACAAAACACTCAGTCTTCAACTGCAATAAGCGAACATATTTTCAATTCAAATTTGCATCATATTTGAGTCTTGTTTTTTTATTGAACCTTTTTTTTTTGTTTTCCTAACAATTTTCTGTTTCTTAATTGATTTTTCACGTATTTTAGTTTCTTTATGTTGTTTTCGTTTTTCAGTTTTTCAATTGGTTAATTGTTTAATAACCTAAAATGATGAAAGAAAATTACAATTCTCATTAACCAGGTCAATATCTAATATTTATTTTATTTTAATTAAATTAAAAGAATATAATAAAGGAACTTTTTTGTTATGTTTTTCTTTCTCATCACACTTTTTATTTTTCAATCAATGTATAAAATAGATTCATTACCCAATATTATTTTAATTTCATCAAAATTTAAAAAGGAGTAATAAAAGAAGGGTAAAAATATAATTAACGTAATTAACGGAAGACATAATCGTCAAAAATAATTTATAAAATTTATACTTTTAGAGATAGTGCGCTCGTGCATACACCCACACACACGCATACATATATAAAAATATATTTCTAACAACTACATATTTTGTTTCCCAATATGTAGATATTGATTTAGATTAAATTTATAACATAATGTTTCTTAAACACAGTACAAAAAAACTAAATAAGGAAGGTAAAGTTGTTATTGAAATAACTGACGGGGGCTAAAATCCAAAATGATTACACAGTTAGTAATTAACAATAGTATTTATGAAAGGGTATGGTAATAATGGAGTAGTATTTATGAAATGGTAGGGTAATAATGGAGTAGTAATTATTAAAGGATAAGATTGTTATTAGAGTGATTAACGAAGGACAAAAATGGAATAAAAAGATTTACAAGATTCGTCCTTTTATAGGTAGTATAGATATAGATATAGATATATGTGTGTGTGTGTGTGTATATTTTATTTCTTTTTTGAAAATGGACATTTATATTGTTCAATGGGGTTTACATCTCTCATAGTGGATGAAATTAAGAATTGAGGCACATCCTCCATCCAAATATCAAAATCTCTTACGAACTTGAGGTTTTTGACCAACTCATGTGCTACCCAATTTTTCCGTCTCTTGAACTAGCCAAATTTACAAGCGAACAACTTCAAAGAGTATTGCCACACGTCGTTAGTGATCGTCCCAATATTTAGTGTTGGTATGATGTTTCATGCATTACCTTTGATTTGGAAACATGCCAAAGGCCTAAATCATGTGTGAACTTTACTGCTTCAAAAGGTACCCGTTTCAACTCCAAGGGGTGGTGGAGATGTCAAGGAGCCTCGAGGAGTGACCTCGAGGTCCTGAGTTCGATTCCTCATGCCGATGGATTATATATTAAATGCAGTTTTAACAAATTTCCCGGGAAATTTTCAAAAAAAAAAAAAAAAGGTGCCGCTTCCTCTACATATTCTGATTTAGTCACCCCATGGATTCTTTTGACATGCTAGCGTAAAAATGTCTCTTTTCATCTCGAACTATGAAGCCCGCTCCACGTTGATTCTTCCTCCCCGATAGCTGCATAAAAGGTGACTTTCAATAAACCTGATGATGGAGGTTTCAATCTCACTGAGACTCTGGCGAGCTGTTTCCCTGGAACTTCTTGGTTCTTCTTAAAATTTTTCACAAAGTGAAGCAGTAACGAGTTTATTCGAAAGTTGATTTCTCAAACGAATTGAACAGTTTATCATTACGATTCTTCCATAGGCACCAACACAGAACCATGAACATGTCAAGTCAGTTGGGTGAATTCTTACACCTATTTTGTTCCACCATTGGTAAACCGAGCCACCAAAGTTCCTTTTTTGATTCTTCATAGGCCATGACTAGAACTTATCGCCCACGTACACGCTTGTCTCGTCAAATGACACTCTTTCAGAATATAGTAAGTTATTTCGCTTTCCTTATCAGAAACAACACGCATATCACCGAGTTGAATCTTGCGTTTGTGCAGGTTCGAGTTGTTTGATAATTATTCTCCGAACAAGCTTTCCACCCAAAAGATCTTCACTTTGCTCGAGACATTGCCTTCCATAAAGAGCGCCACTTTTGATATTGGACTCGAACAAGATCCCTTCTCTCCATTCTTTCCAACGGCCAATAGTGGCTGGCCCTTTATTAGCCTGTAAGCACTCTTCACATAGAAGGTGCCATTTTTAATGAAATGCCACACTAACTTCTCTTCGTTCTTACGGTACCCAGCGGAATGCTCTTAGTCAACTCAGCTTCTTGGGGCCAAAAGATAACATCAATGAGTCCGATTTTCCAGCTCCCTAAATCAGTGTCAATTGGTGATTTCACCCTTGCATTGTTGTCCAGCACAATTGGTGTAGATTGTAATTTGAAGGTCAATACAAAGGAGTCTTCTTGTGTACATAGTCACCAAATGGTAAGATATTAAACATTAGGATTTTAGTAGCTAAATGATAACCGTTCAAGCTTTTAAGACATATATATATAGGTACATAGTGCAGTTAAGCTTAAAGAGCTTATAGTGGTGCCAAGGATAGCTTATAGGCATTGCTAAATATCCAAGCATCAGTGACGTAAAACAGATATTGAGAGCACCCTTTGGCCAATATCGAGAGTACCTTTTACTGACAATTTTTAGCTAAGTGAAGTATCCACACAGTCGTGAATCCAATAGAACTAAGGCTGCAACTTGGACGGGTTTGACGGGCAGAAGGACTGGACCATGCCCAGCACATCCTAAAAAGTTCGTGTCCAGCCCAACCCATTTACTGCCGAATAATATCTATTCACGTTCAACCCATGAAAAATTTGGTGAGCATGGCTGAACATGGGTTACCCACGGATTGTCAATGGTTTCAAATTAATTTTGATTTACTTAATTTTTGAGCATATCAATTACCATCAGAGTTTACTAATTAGTCCTGATTCTTTATTTACTTAATTTTTAAGTATATCAATTACCATTCAAGTCTACTAATTAATATAATAAAAAATGTATAGTGAAGACTCAAAATGTATCAATATAAGCATTAAAATAAAGTTTTGGAACATATTAAAAGGAAAAAAAAAGAGTCTCGAAAAGTTTGAAGGAGTCTACTCCTATAATAAGAAACAAAGGAAAAAAAAAAGAAGTTTTTATTTGTCTCTAAACCATATGCTTAGAGGATTTTAAATGCTAAAGGAAAAAATCATATATCTTGTACACAAATAATTTATACATCATTTATGTTGTATAAAAGTTTAGCGTGCTGAATTTTTCACGGACCGGACGGCCTTTTGAAAGTGTTAATCAAGCTTAGTCCATATATTAGACTGGGCGTCGAGAGACGCCGAGGACCTGGCAGGTATGAAAGACCCGACGCCCAACTACCAGACGGATTAGGCGCGATGCCCTCCGCAGACCTGCTCCCGTCTCAGAGTGACCCGGGGTCATAATCTCTAGGGGTGCCGATGACAACCCCAAGTGGTAGAGCACGTGGGCTAGTCACGCAGATGTCGTGGTGGAGATAGTGTCCCGGAAGAGTTGTCTATCCCGCGGCTTAGATCGTTCGATTAGATCTTGAAATGGGGATATTTTAGCTTAGTGTGTTATTGAGATGGTTCCAAAATTCTTGTGTGTGTGGCCAGTATTGCTTATATTTTGCTTGGCAGGAATTGAGAGGCGTGTGTGTAATATTTAGTTGTGATGGCGGTGGTGCGGTCAAAAATAGAAAAAAGGGTGGAGGAAGAATAATAAACTGTAATGATGGATTACATGTGTTTGACTTCAATCATCGAAATTAGTTGAGAAAAGTTAATTGTTTAAAATATAAAAGGAAATGCAAAAAGACATAACAAATTCAATGAAACCCGGCCGTAAACTCCAAAGATTTGAAGATATATATAGACACACATATATATATGTATATTTTATTTCTTTTTTGAAAATGGACATTTATATTGTTCAATGTGGTTTACATCTCTCATAACGGATGACATTCAGAATTGAGGCACATTCTTTATCCAAATATCAAAATCTCTTACGAACTAGAGGTTTTTGACCAACTCATGTACAACACAAATTTCCGTCTCTCGAACTAGCCAAATGTACAAGTGAATAGCTTTAAAGAGTCTCGCCCAACGTTGTTAGTGATAGTCCCAATTGGGAAATTATTCCTCTCCTATCTATTTAGTGCTGGTACGATGTTTCATGCATTACCTTCGATTTGGAAACATGCCAAAATCCTAAATCATGTGTGAACTTTGATGCTTCAAAAGGTTGCCCTTCCTCCACATATTTTGAATTAGTCACTCCCATGGACTCTTTTGACATGCCGGCGTAAAAGTGTCCCTTTTCATCTCAAACTATGATGCTCGCAGCCCGCTCCTCGTTGATTCTTCTTCCCTGATAGCTGCATAAAAAGTGACTTCGAATAAATCTGACAATGGAGGTTACCATCTCACTAGGACTTTGGCGAGCTGTTTCCCTGGAGCTTCTTGGTTTTTCCTGAAATTTTTCACAAAGTGGAACACTAACGAGTTTATTCGAAAGCTGATTTCTCAAACGAATTGAACAATTTATCGTTACGTTCTATAGGCACCAACACAGAACCATGAACATGTCTAAGTCGGGTGGGTGAATTCTTACACCTGTTTCGTACCACTACTTGTAAACCGAGCCGCCAAAGTTCTTTTTTTTGATTCTTCATAGGCCATGGCTAGAACTTATCGTCCACATTTGTCTTGCCAAATGACACTCTTTCAGAATATAGTAAGTTATTTCGCTTTCCTTATAAGAAACAACACGGATATCACCGAGTTGAATCTTGCATTTGTGCATGTTCGAGTTGTTTGATAATTATTCTCCAAACAAGCTTTCCACCCAAAAGATCTTCACTTTGCTCGAGAGATTGCCTTCCATAAAGAGCGCCACTTTTGATATTGGACTCGAACAAGATCCCTTCTCTCCATTCTTTCCAACGGCCAATAGTTGCTGGCCCTTTATTAGCCTGTAAGCACTCTTCACATAGAAGGTGCCATTTTTAATGAAATGCCACACTAACTTCTCTTCGTTCTTACGGTACCCAGTGGAATGTTCTTAGTCAACTTAGCTTCTTGTGGCCAAAAGATAACATCAACGAGTCGGATTTTCCAGCTCCCTAAATCAGTGTCAATTGGTGATTTCACCCTTGCATTGTTGTCCAGCACAATTGGTGTGGATTGTAATTTGAAGGTTAATACAAAGGAGTCTTCTTGTGTACATAGTCACCAAATGGTAAGTTATTAAACATTAGGATTTGGTAGCTAAATGATAACCGTTCAAGCTTTTAAGAGATATATATATAGGTACATAGTGCAATTAAGCTTAAAGATCTTATAGTGGTGCCAAGGATAGCTTATAGGCATCGCTAAATATCCAAGCATCAGTGACGTAAAACATATATTGAGAGCACCCTTTAGCCAATATTGGGAGCACCTTTTACTGACATTTTTTAGCTAAGTGAAGTATCCACACAGTCGTGAATCCAAGAGAACTAGGGCTGCAACTTGGGCGCGTGCTCGACCATGCCCAGCTCACCCTAAAAAATTCGTGCCCATGCCCGTGCGTAGCCCAACCCATTTACTGGCCGAATAATATCTGTTCAAACCCATAAAACTTCTGGTGAGCGTGACCGAACATGGGCTGCTCACAGATTGTCAATGGTTTCAAAATAATTTTTGGTTACTTAAATATCGATTACCGTTCAACTCTACTAATTAGTATAATAAAAAATGTACAGCGAAGACTCAAAATGTATCAAAATAAGCATTAAAATAATGTTTTAGGACATATTAAAAGGAAAAAAAAGAGCCTCGAAAAGTTTGAAGTAGTCTACTCCTATAATAAGAAACAAAGGGGAAAAAAGAAGAAGTTTTTAATGGTCTCTAAACCATATGCTCAGAGGATTTCAAATGTTAAAGGAAAAAATCATATATCTTGTACACAAATAATTTATACATCATCATTTATGTTATATAAAAGTTTAGCGTGCTGAATTTTTCACAGACTGAACGGCTTTTTGAAAGCGTTAATCATGCTTATTCCCTATATTTGACGGACTCAAAATTTTGTGTCCACATTTTATTACGACCTGAATCTAATTAAATTCATATTTCTGCGAACCGGAACGAGCTGTTCACGGATTGTCATGCTATAAGAGAAGAGGGCAGATAACAAAATGTGTTAACTTTGAGCCAGAAAACTGCAATTCTCCCTTTCGAGTTATATCAGCCGTCTCAGTCCCCCACGCGCATCAAGATCACGTGTTGTCGCGCTTCTTCCAGTCATATTACTCATTCTACCCTCAGAAAACACTAAAAGTTTACTTGGTCACCCAATTTTGTTTCTTCATTTTAGTCCTGGAAGAGTCAAGAAAGAAAAGGAGTTCACAAGTTCACCATCTCCCTCCGATCCCCTCTCCACCGCCTTCATGACCATCACAGGTTCGACCATAATCACGTAGATACACATATAATCTTTGCTTTTCCATCAAATCAATATCAATTAGTAGCAGCTTATCGTCTTTAATCTCTTTAATCGGATTAAGCGGATCTTAATCTTGTTTAGGTCAAAGTATGAATATGCACCTGTTAATCAAGTAATTAGCCCGTGTGTAATATTGAACTTTTGGTTCTTGGTAGTATAGCTTGTTATCTTAAAAGCCAAATGACTTTTAGTTTTGTCTTTAAGTTCCTCAGCACCCCAACAACGCATTTGGTTCGTCTTCAAATTATCCGTTAAGTCTTTGTTGGGTCCAAGGTGAATATGCATCAGTTAGTTAAGAGATTAGCTCATCTGTAGTGTATAAATTTTAAACTTCGGTTGTGGTAGTAAAGCTTGTAAAGTTGAAAAAGCCAAACGACTTCTCACTTCCTGCTTACAATTTTCCAGCAACCCAACCATGCATTTGGTTCTTCTTCAACTTATCTGTTTAGTCTTTTTTTGGTCAACGTGCTATTGTGCATCAGGTAATCAAGGGATTAGAAAATTCAGTCGTATGTTAAGTCAAGTGTTCCTTGTTAGAAAGCCTTTTCAAGGGAAAGAAACGATCTTTATTGTTTCTTACATTTCCTCAGTAGGCAAACACCGCATTTTGTGCTGTTTTAGGTGAGGCTGTTGATTAATGATGCAGTAAACAGTTGACTTGTAAAGCACTTCTTTGTTATGCAATCCATTTGAAACAATGATTTCATTTAAGTAAGTGGTTTGTAAAACTTTATATGTTTTATTCAGCAAGTAAAGGCTTATTTGTTTGTATTGGGTTATTGTAGTTGATTAACTTAGTTTCCTGCATTTTTCAGAGTAAGGTACTTCTAGTGAGCACCTTTTGTGCATCAAGTTGTTTAATTTCTGAGCATTTCTCTGTAATGCAACTGATTGAGACAAATAAGAAGAAGAAGTTGAAACCTTCAATTCCCTTCCAAAACGAGATGCCTGCAACTGACACAACCGTTCTTCAAGCCATGGACGATGATGTTCTTTTTCCTATTGAACAAATAGTGCAGTATCCGTTGCCTGGTTATGGAAGTCCAACTTCACCCAGTTTCAGTCCTGATGATAGTTTAATAACTTACTTGCTTAGTCCTGATCAAACTTTGAATAGGAAGGTATTCGTTTTTGATCTTAGTACTGGGAAACAAGAATTGTTTTTTAGTCCTCTTGATGGCGGGCTTGATGAGGATAATTTATCGGCTGAAGAGAAGTTAAGGAGAGAGAGGTCCAGGGAGCGCGGATTGGGGGTGACACGGTATGAATGGGTGAAGACAAGTTCGAACAAGAAGACAGTCATGGTGCCTTTGCCTGCAGGGGTACGCTACCTTGTCTCTCATAACATCTATGTTTGCATTGAAGCGTTATGTCTTTCTCTATTGCGATTTCCAAGCTCCTCTGGATTGAATGATTTATTTACATGCTGAAGCAAACTACTTGTGTTGTTTGGTGTATAGTTGAATTTGGCTTGGAGATATTTGCAGATTTTTCATGATATATTGTATATAACAAATGGTGCATTGGAGTAACTTTATAAATCCTCATATGCCGTGAAAATGATGGCAGTTTTGGTGAGCATTGGACAATCTTCTAGACGGCGAGAGTCAGACTTGGATAAGCTTATATGCCAGAAGATAGTTGTTTTTTGGTTCTGGCATTGTGATATTTATGACTCTCATAGTTGTTGCACAACGGGCTTCAAAAGGTGCTGCTCCCTTAATGTGGAAAAAGATATTTGTTAGTATTTATATTCAGTCTTTCTTATCTTGTCTTCGCGAGCTTGTAGGAGAACAATGCGTGTGATGTTGCCGAGTGTAGACTGGTCAATAAAGAACTATTTTTGATGATTGCAATTCATTAGTGGAACTGTTGAAGAGGACATCACCTACCCCGCTATTTGAATATTCTAACACCCTGTTTCAACATGTTAGACAACAGTTTTACCATTACTGTGCTACAAGAGCCTGTGAATTTTTGGCCCCATGGTTTAATTCTTCTAATCCTTCATATTTAGGATAGGCTGAGGTGTCCGAAATGTTCCTTATGCTTAAAGTTCGAAAAATAATACTATCCTACATGGGCAGTACTCGTTTACGTTTAAAGTTCAGATGAAAATAATCTCCTACATGGGCGGTACTCATTTCTGAACAGGGGCGGAACTACATATGTACGAGGGGGGGCTAATGCACCCCTTGAGATTTTGAAAAAAATAAATAAATTTATATATAGTTTTTTTTTCACTCAGGACTTTCTTTCTCTCTCTCTTTCCTCCTCTCGGCTCTCACTGGCATCGACGGTCGACCTCTCAGTGTCTCCCGGCCACGGCACGGTAGTCGCCTCACCTCACAGTCACCACTCACCGGTCACGGCGCCTCTCAGTCACCGCCCACCGGTGACCGGTCATCGGTCACGGTCTCAACTCTCACGGAGTCACAGACGGCGGTCGAAGCCCCCAAAGGCCCTCCCCACCCCAACTCCGGCCGGCGGCCAGATCTAGCCTAGATCAACGAGCCGGCGGACGAAGACACGAAGTGACTAACCTCTCTCTCTCTCTCTCTCTCTGTCTGCGGCCAACATCGCAACTACCCTCTCAGACTCTCACCCACTCCCAGACAGGCAGACCGTAGACACCCACCGGCGATGGCCGACGGCTTACGCCGACACGGCAGGGGCTCCTCTAGTCGACTCTCTCTAGAGAGCTCAGCTCAGATCTGGAGGGACAACCGACTAGTCGAGTGGAGGCGCCGATTGCCGATGTGGTCTTCTTCAGATCTGGAACAACCATCAACCGAAGAAGAAGCGGTGACGGCGAGGCGAGGACTCCACCGGCTGAGTGGCTGACAACCCTCTACCGGTGACGATGCGTCGATGACCGTGACCCGTGACCGGTTAATTATTCAACTGCCTTCATCATTTCAGATTTAGATATGCATTTTCAGATTGATGATTGATCATTTGCTTTCCTAATTGATTTTCATTATTCATATATTGATGGATTTGATTCCCTGAGTATATGTTGACTGAGAATTTGAGATGCTATATTGACAATTGAGAAAAGCTTAGTTGATTGTGAAGTTTAATGGACAAGAAATGACCAAGCTTATTGATTGTGAAGTTTAATGGACAATGAGAAAAGCTTAGCTGATTATCAATCTTAGTTAATTATCCCCGAGTACATGTCTACCCACGTTTTTGTTTGTCATTTAATGACCAAGTATCAGAAAAGGCAACAGTCAGGTTATAAGCATCTGGAATTTCATTACAGAGAAGAACAACATATTTATATATCTCTTTCCACCATTAAATAAAGCCTACAAGAAGAAGAAGAATCAGCAAAAGCAAAATAATAGTCTCACTACCAAGAGTAGACCTGTTGTAAGTAGTCAAATAATAAGATACAAGTCACAGCAGGCTGGTAAGATTATGATTAAAGGTCTCACAGTTGATCACCTAAGAACAGGGATAAACTTGGGATGTCAAAGAATATATAGGGGGAGAGAAGAACACAGTATTCCTATCACAATTACAGAACTAGGATGTCAAAGCATAATTAAGTCTCAAATGATGCAAGTTATAGTAGATGATAAAAATTACAGAACTATATCCATGTGCCAAGGTGCAAAATGTCCACCGCCTATCCCGAGGAGGACTTTGTCCCCTTTAGAATTACTGGAATTCAAAGCAAAATAGGGGTCAGATAAATACTTAGAAAGAAACTATCTGGAGCAAATCATATTTTATAAAAGCAAACAATCAGATGAAACAAGAAAAAAAGGTGTCTATCATATAATGAATCAAGAACAGTCCACCTTCAATCTCATCTTGCGTGCTATCGCATGGTAAAGCCACACATGAAAGTAAACATCCATGTGATGCTATCATTTAAGAGCTCACTAAGTTTGGACTTCCTAGTTGAAAATGAACACATTAAATTAAGATGTTTACCTAGAACAAGCATAACGTGCATTAAAATGCACATCAAATTAAGAGGTAGCAAAAATGCTTGACTGGAAACAAATAGTTTGGTCTCTAACTCCTAAAAAAAAAAAAATTTTAGCGAATTCGATATAATTTTAGCACCCCCTGGAGAGAAATCCTGGTTCCGCCACTGTTTCTGAATTAGAATAACCAACAGAGGTTGGGTGTTGTTGTGAAGCATATTTCTAGGAATACTTGTATGTTTATGAAGTTCACAAATATCTGGTTCTTCTGCCACTGACATGCATATCTTCACTTGTAAATGTGTCGGACACATCGCTTATCTCTACCTCATGTCTTGTGCCTCCGACAAGGGATATCGTCCTAAAAATAAAGATTCCATGTGCTTTTTTTTTTTGGTACTTAAAGATTCCATGTGTTGTAGACCATGCTTAACAAGGACGGAGAAATCGGTTTGTCTAAGGTCATAACCTTCATCAAGTTTAGGGGCATCATGATACTCAGTTATACTCTTTTTCGATCCCTAATATGGAGGAGGAGGAGTACAGTGTATTCCGGTTTCCACCTAAATATTTTAGACGGAGAAAAAGTTCCCGGCTCTCCTTCCACGAATTCCTTTACTCCTTTTGAAATTTCTTTATGTTTGCTTAAGAGCCTATCCAGTCCTTTTTAGTTTTAGGATGCTTTTGAATCGAACACTATGATTCAGCAATAGTAATTCTGCTAGGTGCAGCTCTTTCCTGGGAGAGACCCGTATTCTCCAATTAGAATGATAACGTCACGTGCATGGATGGGGACCGGCACAAGCAGTGTAGCATATGGTTCAAGTTGATGACAAGCGAAGAACCATACCACGGCCTGACATGAGAGGAATGCCTTGGGGAGCACTTATTTTATATAGTCCATTCTCAATACATTTGTCGCATTTACAACATGCTGACAAGTAGTCAGCATCTGTTACCTGGTGCTGTCTCCCTAAAGTTTTATCTTTTATCTGAACCGCGGAAGAACATGAAAACATACTTCAGATGAGCTTCTCATGCTGCTCTCTGTTTATGTAATTCTCATTTGTGCTTCCTTTCTGCTCCAGTTTGTTTTTTATTTTTGCTGCTCCACTGTATAGGTTTAAATTCCTTTGAGTAATTCTGCGTTCTTCACTTAAATATTGCATAAGAAAAACCCCCCTTCCTACAAGCCATAACTGCTGGTCAATGTTTTTATCTTTTCAAAGACTTTGCTTTGACCTTTAGGTTCAAAATTGTGTCCTTTTGATGTCAAAATCTGTGATGCAAGAGTGCGCTTTTCATTAATTTGGGTGTTTTAAACATTTGTCTTATCCATTAAGTAACATGTTTGTTGAATAATTCAAAGTAGCACCTACTGGACTAATATCATCTGATGTTGATTTGATTTGTTATCGTGGGACTCTTGTCTTTAATTTGCAATGCAGGCGTGGTGTATATGTCCTATATGTATTCTGTGTATTACTTATCTTTGCATCTGTATTGCAGATTTATTTCCAGGACCTCTCTTTACAACCAGAGCTTAAGCTTCGAACCCCATCATCCTCTCCCATCATTGATCCACATCTTTCACCAGATGGTACTATGCTTGCTTATGTGGCAGATCACGAGCTGCATGTACTAAACCTTTTGGACAACGATTCAAAACAATTAACATCAGGTGCTGACGGAAATACAAAGGTAAGCTTCAATTTCCAGCATACTGCCCTGGACTTTCTTGCCATCCGTTTAGTGGATGCCAAATCATCACTTAGTGCAAAAAGTATATGCTTTATGGTTTAATGAGCAAATGACTATCTACATCCATTAGACTTGCTTACATGTTGTCCATCCACTTTCAATATGTTCCTCTTATGAACCATCTCCTTACTGGTTGGTCTGGTTTTGTCAAATCCTGGTTTTTCCCAGCTAAGTTCAGTTTCTAAAGAGTATAAGAATTGCAGTGTGGGATTTAAGCATCCAAAAATATAAATTCAAGTAGGCTATATTCTAATAAGAAAAATCGTTTTCTTATGTGCTAGACTCCAAACACAATCACCTTTAATACAAACCTCTATAGTTTCTAGTTACTAAGATTTTTCATTTGGTTTGATGATTGCATCAAGGTCCCCGCATTTGAAGAGTGACCCTGACGTGGATTCTTTTATCATGATTTTAGTTGGGGGTGGACTTGGGGAGGGGCGAATAACATAATTGAGAAAAATAACTCAGACTACTTGATGCAAAATGATCTTGTGGAAGGTGAGATGTACATGCAAATGTTGGATTTTCTTTAAGTAACTTTATTATTTACAGCTGCAGCACTAATATGTGCATGTACTGGAAAGTCCAAATACATATGCATCTCTCTTTTATGGCACGATACGATTATCTTTTTCTTATTTTATTTGGAATTGATGTTTATTGAGGAAGTTGTTAGAATTTAACTTTGTTATGACATCAATGTTTTCTTTTTCTTTCAGACACATGGTGTTGCTGAGTACATAGCCCAGGTGAGATTAATTTTCAATCTCTTTTTCCTCCACTTGCAGTTCAGGCTTATTTTGCAACCGTTTTGGAAGTACTTTTCTTGATTTTAAGAGGACAAAGAATTATGGTTTTCTGTTTTTGATGTAAAAAGCAAGTTATTCCAAATTACTAGCAATTGATACTTTTAATGTATGGGTAAATTTTGAAGTTATTTGCTGACTGTAGGAGGAGATGGAACGGAGAAATGGCTACTGGTGGTCACTGGACAGCAAGTTCCTAGCGTTCGCGCAGGTTGATTTATCTGAAATACCTCTTTTCAGAATCATGCACCAGGGTAAAAGTGTCGTTGGATCAGAGGCACAGGAAGACCATGCTTATCCCTTTGCTGGAGCGTCCAATGTCAAAGTTCGCCTAGGGGTAATATCTGCCACTGGAGGTCCAATAACTTGGATGGATCTTCTTTGTGCAGAAAAGGACCAAGCAGACAATGATGAGGAGTATTTGGCGAGAGTAAATTGGATGCATGGAAATATCCTCACTGCTCAGGTTTTAAATAGGTCACATTCCAAACTAAAGATTGTTAAGTTCGATATCAAAACAGGCCAAAGAGATGTTATCATGGTAGAAGAACATGAGACATGGATCAATCTGCATGATTGTTTTACCCCTTTGGACAAAGGACTGACTGAATCTCATGGGGGTTTTCTTTGGGCTAGTGAAAAAACAGGGTTTAGACATTTGTATCTGTATGACGCTGTTGGCGTTTTCTTGGGACCTATAACTCAAGGTGATTGGATGGTTGAGCAAATTTCTGGAGTAAATGAGGCTTCAGGTCTTGTATACTTCACTGGAACTCTAGATGGCCCTTTGAATTCTCATCTTTATTGTGCTAAACTATTTCCCGATTGGAGCAATCCTTTGCAGTCCCCATTGAGATTGACTAATGGCAAAGGAAAACATATGGTTGTGCTTGATCATCAGATGCAAAGATTTGTTGACATTCATGATTCCCTGGATTCACCCCCCAGCATGTCACTTTGCTCCTTGCTTGATGGAAGCTTGATCATGCGTCTGTATGAGCAACCATCAACAGTTCCAAGATGCAGAAAGCTGCAACTTGATCCTCCAGAGATCGTTGAAATACAGGCAAAGGATGGGACTACATTATATGGCGCATTGTATAAACCTGATGTTGTTAGGTTTGGACCTCCGCCATACAAGACGATGATTAGTGTTTATGGTGGTCCCAGTGTACAGCTGGTCTGTGATTCTTGGGCAAACACAGTTGACATGAGAGCTCAATATCTCAAAAGCAAAGGCATCTTAGTTTGGAAGGTTAGCTCTTACCCTTATATTGTCTCAAACTGTTTCCAATCTTACAACTAACTAGGATTTTTTTTTCCCTGTTGCTTCACGGTCTCCTCATTTATGCAAATCTTGATTCGTGCTACAAAGTTTGTCATTGCACAAGTTATTATCTTGTTTAAATACAGTTTGTGCTTTTCACTGTTCAATTTATGCTGCTACAATTGTTGGAATCTAGCTTGAATTGTTGCATTAACCATGTTGTCCACTTAGTTCATAGTGAAACAGAAGAAAGAAGAGGAGGAAAGGGTGTGGGAGTGGGTAAGGAAATTGAAGTAGATTTGTGACTGCTGTATCTTGTACTACAGATGGATAACAGAGGGACTGCTCGACGCGGGTTAAAGTTTGAAGGTGCCCTCAAGTACAACTGTGGCCGTATTGATGCTGAGGATCAACTTGTTGGAGCTGAATGGCTTATAAAACAAGGGCTCGCGGAAGTTGGTCATATCGGATTGTATGGATGGAGCTATGGTGGATACCTCTCTGCTACGACTTTGGCAAGGTTTCCTGACGTCTTCAGATGTGCTGTCTCTGGTGCTCCTGTCACGTCATGGGATGGGTACGACACGTTTTACACTGAAAAGTATATGGGATTGCCTTCTGAAAACCAGTCTGGTTATTTAAACAGCTCTGTGATGCACCATGCGGACAACATAAAAGGGAAGTTGCTACTTGTGCACGGCTTGATCGATGAAAATGTGCATTTTAGGCACACTGCTAGGCTTGTGAATGCGTTAGTGGCAGCTCGAAGGCCCTATGAACTGTTGATTTTCCCAGATGCACGCCACATGCCTCGCCCACTCAAGGACCGTATCTATATGGAGGAGCAAATCTGGGACTTCATAGAAAGGAGTTTATGAATGATTTTGTAGCTCCTGTTTTCTCGGATTAGCTATTCTTGTCGTTCGGTTTGGAAAATTTTGATGCTCATTTTGTAAGTCTCTTTTCTCATCTTTAACAAGATGTTCCTCGCAAATCAATGCTCTCTTGTATTGAGCTGTGTATATGGCTGCCTTCTGTCAAATCTTTTATTAAATTCGACGGCATTTGTTCCAGTAGTGAAGACAGGTTTTTTTTTTTTTTTTTGACTAATTGTGCGTATAGCAATTTCGAGTTTCAATTTTGGCACCAAGTACCTTCGTCTTCGACAACTTTTATCAATTAACTAGTGCCCAAAATTTGTGCCAAATTGACACTCGAAGGTGCTAGACGCACATAGGTCAAATTATGAGGTCCATGAGGTGTGTCGAGTTGCCCCTAAGTCGTGATGATGTGATTTATCGGCCAAATGTGTTTTCTTTTAGTGGTCTCAGTAACCTTCCTGAACCCCACTTAATAGATGTCATCACCACAAATTTGTAAGGTCTATGTCCACAACTTTAAGTACAGATTAGACCTTGGATACTGACTATCTTCACAAGCATTCGCAACAAAGGATGGTCTGTTGATTGTTGACGGTGATTTTCACTAATTAATTATTATCAGTGTGATGGATCTTGTTCTGAATCCGGGCATGCATGGAAGTGATTATCCTTGTGGGATGTAGGATTGCTAGATTTCTTGACCATTGCTCCTCCGTTTTGGTAGCATGCAAGTTATTGGGATGGCTCGTGCTCTGCCTGTTTTCGCTCGATTGGAAGTTTTCAAGACACTTTGGACCGAAGATCCTCCATATCATGAACTTTTGTTGAGTGAGTGATTATGTCGTTTTCTTCTTGTCGTTTGTCAAAACACAAAGCATAGCACGTATAGCTTGAGTATCGTTAAAAAGAGTGAGGTACATTATTCACAGATGAACCATTAGAATTTGTAATTAGTAAATAAACCACCGCAAACGATCTTAAAAAGTTGAAACTTCTACAAGTGCCACACAAATATATCATGGGATTCAAATCTCATTAACATAGCAATCACAATATTCAAATCTCACCACCTCACAAGTGCAATATGAACTATGCTATTTTTTTGTCCTAGATCATGCACATACCTCTTTCATATCCACTGCCTGCTCCCACTTCTCGAGTCAATCTCATAAATCATAGATAGTCCTCGCATGATCCTACTGCGTGTAGAGGTGTTCGGTTTAGTGATACCACGTGTAGAAGAGCTGACTTTGATATTATCATATACAAAGTGATCAAGTCACATAATTTCTACTTGACGGACACATTTAACAAAGGAACTAAATGTGTAAGAAAAAAGAGAATATAACATCAGAAAAACAACATTAATGAGAGATTTGAATGGGAAAGATAACAGTGAGTGGTAGAAAAGTTAAAAAGAGCGTCCTTTTAAACTGAATTGACTTTGTCGGTAAAAAAGGTGGGAAAACCAATGAACTAAATTGAAATCTAGCCATTGCAAAAGTTAATTTAACCTTAATGTTTAGCTCCCTCCAACATCTCAACGCACAATCATTTGCTTACAAAAGTAATTGCAGATGAGGATAATAATGACAATGTTATGTTTGCCACATAAAAACTTGAAGCAATCGTGAATTCAATGAGTAGAACACTTTCCATTTAAAAGCATAACACTCTCTTATGAGATAGAATCATGCAAATTGATATGTTGAGTAGGTATCATGCAGATTGTGGGTTTTATAAAGTCATGCAAATTGTTCTAGAATTTTCTCAAGACTAACTTGTCGGGGGGGGGGGGGGTGTGTGTGTGTGTGTGTGTGAGAGAGAGAGAGATAGAGATAGGAGAGACTTAATGGATTCAATGACTTTTTAAAATTCTTGGGCCTAATAACACTCATCACTCCTGAAATTTTTATATCTTAATACTTGCTACCCTTTATTTTTTTAAATTACAATGTCATTGTCATTAAATATTGGTGAATAGCGTTAATCTTTTACTCCCTCCGTCCCTATTTAATTGATTGTGTTTGACTCACACACTTATTTAGAATATGCGTTATTCCTTATGTCCCACAATAATTGCTCAATTTTGACTTGACACACATATAAGGATATGAGTCATATATTGTGTGTTTTGCATTCTATCTTCAGAGAGAGAAATGAAAGAAAATGGGTCAGGAGAGAGAGAAAATGTGTTATTGGAGTGTTAGAGAGAAAAATAGAATAAAAAGTGTAAGAAAGTGGGTGATGAGAAAAAAAAAATGAGTTGGTAAATAGTTAAATAGGGAGAGAATAGAATTAAAAAAAGTGTAAAAAAGATAAATATGTAAAAATACTTATAAAATCTTTCTTAATTTAAAAACTGAGCAATTTTTGTGAGACAGATGGAGTATATTTTATTAGTTTTCTATTCTATCCCAAGAGAGAGAAAGAGAGAGGGAAAGAAAATAGGTTAGGAGAGAACAAAATGAGTTGGTAAAAGATTAAATGTGGAGAAAGAAATAGATAAAAAAAGTGTAAGAAGGGTAAATACGGAAAAATACATACGAAATCTTTCTCAATTTGTCGAAAGATCAATTCTTTGGGATAGTCCTAAAAGAAAATATGATCAAATATCTAGGGACGAAGGGAGTAGTAAAAATGATTCATTGTCTTTTAGTATATGACATAGAATTTTCAGCAATGTTCAAATCCATCAACACCACAAAAACCACCGATTAGCCCCACCATCGATAACCGGGTCGTGCTCGAGCCCTAAAAATAAGGGATCTGTGAATGTGCTATGGTCCCATAGTGATCGTAGTGCAATTAGTTGACTTGTGGTCCTGGGTACAATCTGTGCGATTGGTGAAAGTACTGGTGAGGTCAGTTTATGGTGGTCTCTAGTGAAGGGCTTGGCCCGGTGCCGATGACAGTGATAGTGGTACTTTTTGGGTGTTGGACAATAACAGCCAATGTGGAGGGTTGGCTGCGGAGGTGTTGAATGGTGGCAATGTTAGTGGTGGTTGTGAGGGTGTTGTAGGAAGGTGCCGGCGAGTGGATATTTGGTGGTTTTTGGTGAGCGTGGCTGAAGGTTGGGGGAGTCTGTGGTGGGTTTGCCGTCGTGTGAGTGGTCGGGGGTGGTGGTATGATCGTACTCGTAAGAAGATTTAGGATTGAGTGGACTTGGGCTTCAAAAGTATATATCTGGGAGACTACTTTTGGATTTTCGTACTTTTTTGAAGTCTAAATGTATGGAAAGATGACGGAGCGGGCATTTGATACTCGTATTTAAATGTGAAGGAGTGCATGTGTAGTTTTTTTGCAAAAAAGGGCAACGAGTATTTATCCAAATTCTTATCGAAGAACTACGTATATTTCTTGAAAAAAGGGGATTTGAAAGTCATATTTTTATTTCAAAAGTCATGTACGTATGTGTCTTCTCGAAAACAAATTATGCAAACTTACTCTCTACGGTTCAACGCGCTAAAGTCGATAACATACACAGGTAAGGTATATTATCGCAATATCTCCTAATGAAATTTGGTCTAGTATTATTCTTCTTAAATACTCATACAAAAATACTTAATTAGAGTTTGGAATAAACTAAAAGACCTCTCCCTATCCCTAAGTTGTAGGACTCCCTTTGTCTCCAGTCTGGCTATGCCCAAGCTCTCCCTCGTAAGCCCCTTGCCTCGAAATTAGTTAGTGCAATACATAAGAACTTTCAAGCAATACGAATTCCATATAATTGTAGACTAGAGTCCAAAATTTTGATGGAATTGTCCTCTTATCATTTATGGTCAAATTCTAATTTACTTGGGGTGCTAAGTTGTGGTAGGTACTACATAAGCAAAACATGGCCACAAAGGCTTGAAGTAGAGTGTTTAATTTCTTGGACTTAGCCGTGGCATGATAATTTGGAAAATTTGCAGTCATGTACTATTACCAAAAAAAGGAAAGAAAAAGAATCAAAACAAGGAAAAAAAGAAGTATCCCGTCGTATTCAGGAGTATCAGTATCAAATAGTGGGGTTGAGCTTTGAGCATAGGATAATATTGTCTAAAGGATACCCTTACTCTTGCAACTGATTATCTCTGCTTATTAACATAATTCTATTCGGAAAAAAAATAAAAAAAAAACTTACGCTAATATAACATTATAACCTTTTAATAGATTGCTAGTACCTTCTAATCCTAATTTCAGGGACATAAATGTAATTAGTCCTATAAATAAAGTGGCAGTATAGACTATAGAGCTCAATGCCTGTGATCATTCGTCTTTAATGTTTGGATAGTAGCCTGTCTAACTTTGGGCACACAATAGCCACAAAATCACCCAACAACAGTTGGCAATTTCCATAGCCTGGTCAGTCCTCCCAAACACAGTTTACAGGACCAAACTAGGTTTTCAACCACCCACCCACTCACACAGACCAATCCTTCACAAATAATTCAAAGCTTTGAATCTGCTTTCCCAAATCTAAATCATATCATGTTGACAAACTTATCCTCTTAAAGTTTTGTTCCAAATTATCCCTTTCAGATAAAAAAATCACTTGAATTTGAGCAAGACGATGAATACGATCATCTACTTTCCTCGTGTCCGACGGGTAAAAAAAAATTTCCGCTACAAGATGAATGGGATTAGGAGCCTTGGACTAATAGCCAAAGAACAGCTAAAATGATCAATGAAGTCTAGTAGACCCCAGAAGTCCTTGGCAGGCTGGCAGCAAATTAATTAAAGCTTGTCCAAGCTCTGGGGTTGGCCTAAAGGATGTTGGTCCACGATACCAAGTGGGCCGACTATGTCCTCTTTGCAACATATTTTTTGTCATACTCCATTTAAGTAGGTTTATGCATTTATTCCATTTAATGCCACCAAAACGAGCTCCCTTTTGAAAAATTTGACAAGACATCAGTGATTGAAAAAGGAAAAAAAAAAGTGTAAAAAGACACATTTTCCTATATATGGTAGATCAATTTCCCCCCTTACAGAACAGAGTATAACTATTACAGGAAGAAACTTGACAAATAATTGAAGACATTACAGATGGTTCATGGTTGTTGATCAGCTATGGGCCTAAGAAAATGAAAGTTCTCAACTCCTAATGGTCAGGGCTAGATGGAAATCTTTGAGACAGATGAGCAGAGGGACTAGTTATTACATTGAGGAAGCAATAGGGCAGAGAACTTATATACGGTGCAATCGATTGAAGACCCCCCTTCCATCCGATTTATGGGTGGAAGTCTCATTATTGTTGTCACCAGTGTAATTGAAGGCCCTCAAACTGATAAACCTGCCAAGAAAGCCACGCCGGTCGACGGCAGCCATGACGATCCATAAATAAATTGCGCGACCGTGAACTTGCTAGCCTCAACGGGCGACGTGATCACTCGGTATCCAGGCCACTTGACGCGTTGCCCTACGGCTCCACCGGGGCCGTAATTCATGTACTCACCATAGTAGAGTGTGTCTAGTGCAAATGTTGCATTCCACTCTAGCCATCCCCTAGGATCAACGTGGTCACCAATGTACGATAGCATGTACACGGTACGTGAATACATTTTCCACGGACGGCCTAGATAGGTGGGGAAGTTGCCTTTCGAGGCCTTGAGCTCGGGCGTGGGTAGGATCCTGCACGCGTGGATCGAGATCCCGGTGTTTTGGTTCGGGTCTTTTCGGTTTTGGGCTGTGATTGTGTTCTTTTGAAGGGCCATAGGCTTGCGGGCGTACATGCTGCAATTTTGGAATACCACCGCAGCATTTCCAAATATGAAGTCGACTGTTCCATATATGTCACATTCGCGAAAGAATTGACGCTGGGAGTGTACGTATAGTGTGTCTTGGTAGCCAATAATGTTGCACCGGTACACGACAGCGTGATCAGCACCGACACGAAGCGCCACAGCTTGGTGCTTGCTCGGTCCGGCCCAGTTCTCAAACGACATGTCCCGGGCAATGAAACCAGCACCGGTTGCAGCTGCAAGCCAAACAAGTGAAATCAATTACCCCCAGTACGTTTTGGTTAACACTAGGAATTTGAAATACACCAATTATGAACAAAATAAAAAAATCAACAAATGGATAACCAAATGAAAATGTGAATGAATAAAGTACAGCTGTTCAACGTGAGTCCAAGTGGTACAGCAGTGTATTCTAACAAAAAGTTGTTTGACTGAAATCATGCAATGAGATGGTCGTGAGTCATGACCCACACCCACACCCACACCCACGTTCAATAATGTGATCCTCTTTATGCTCTAGCCACCAGTCACTTGGGCGAAAGACTCCTTTCTTCCGCCATGGATATGGATAGTGCAAGGTAAGATAAGAATCACAGGAATAGTGCGCTTGTGCAAGTGAAAGAGATGGATAAGCAAGAAGGGTCCTGCTGTGCCACAGTTATGGACGCAGCGACACCCTGGAGGGGATCACGCTGCTCTTTTCCCCGAGAGCTCAAGATGATAATGTCATTTCCGAGGTTCCTCAATGCACTTCAACTTACTTGAGCAATGTAAGGAAAAAATGTCGCTAAATGCAAAAGAATGTGGCTATAAATTTGAGTAACAACGGTAAAACATTTTTTGTGACAGTTTTTTGACATTAAATCTGTCACAACAAAGATGGTGTATAGAAACGGATCATTATTCGCTACTCAAAATTGGCTAATGAACATTCGGTTTTACACACGTACAAGTAGTTCTCAGGTATGAAATATCTCTTGCCAAGTAAAAAGTGAGACCATCTACACTTCTATATCTATCTATCTATTTATATTTATATCTGTATCTGTATCTATACTATATATAAAGAGAATAGATCTTTTTGTATTGCATAACTATTTACCAAAAATAATGACGCTTGACACTTGGAAAAAATTCTAAAAAAATGAATCAAAACAAAAACATTAAATAGCAAATAACTGCTTTAAAGACATACTATTTGGTTTTTACATTTAGGAACACTTATTTCATCTTGCTTTTTTAATAAATTCTAATTAAACAACTTAATTTTTTTTTTACCTGCAGTTTATATGCCACATATGCTAGTGTACTATAAGTTATAATTTGCTGAAAGTTAAATTTTTAAAAAACCGAGCTGAACAGTAAACAATGCGAGTTTAACGTACTGTTACAAAACGAACCAAATGCGCAAGACGAAAGAATCATATTTATAAACCTGCACAACGATACCTCTGACACTAAGTTAAGTTACCACATGAACTAAAAATTAAAACTATCGGGGAGACGATGTATCCAACAAAAATGTATGTTATCATGAGTGACTTGGCAGAACTATTCACTCAAAAAATTTGTGGACAGAATGCTATGTGCTCCTAACAGCATAAGCAAAACAGGCCACGTGCGTTCAGTACAACAGGCATGGCCATGACCAATATGTCTACACTTAAACAAGGAGCAGAGTACAAAAATAAATAATATTGGGGTGCGAAAGGCAAAAGGAGTTCAAAAGTAATTTTTACCGAAAGACGCGGTGTGGAATGTCGTCACGTGGTCGAATACACTTGTCCCCCCCGAGATGGTCGTTTTACCCTTCCCGTCCCCTATAAACATCAAATTCGTTTTCTTCCTCCCAACTTTCAGATTTTTCTCTTCGTACCTGCAAAACACAAAAGTTTGACACTTCAGTCCTTCAAATACACTCCCCCCCCCCCCCCCCCCCACCGACACCACTCTTAATTACAAAAGCTTCCATCCAAAGTAACCAAAGCATATAATACAAATTTCAGCTACCCTTTTGTGGAGAGATAACATATTCAATAAATAGTTCCTATGTTTTTATTGTAAACTAGGAAATGTCAACATCACACCATTTTTTAATATATGCTTTTCCAAGCTTTTAATTATAACTCCGAAAGCTTCAATTTCAAAGCTCCAGCGTCAAAACTAAGAGGATTCACGTGAAGACTAATGAGTTGATCCATAATAACATGATCATCGCTATCCTGGCATCAATCACGTAATCACTATGTATAAATAAATAATAGAATCTTCTACTGTAATAAAAAAATCGATAAATAAATATATTGTAGCGATAAGAAAATAATCATTACAAGTTTAAATAACAGTGGCATAACACTATTAGTGACAAAAAATTCTCCCGTTCGTTCGACAAATCATTTGTCGGTGAGTATTTCTCGAAAATAACCTCGCTGTGAGGATTAGTGAGTCGTCGCTTATCGGATGTCACGAGTCCGATAATAATAACCGTAACTATCATACAGCGCTTAGTCATTTTGAACAGGGACAGTACTGTCAATTCCTGTGGAGAAAGCGAGTCACGAAAAGGTGTTCGGTAAAAAGGTTCACTTCCCCGATTTAGATGATACAGTTCGACTTTTACCTTCCCGCCTTGATGTAAATGATCGTCCGGCGATCACTGTGCTCCGGCGCATGCTTGATCGCCTCCGATATCGTCTTGTACGTTCCATTACCGTCCTTCGACACGATGATATCGGCCTGCATCGCCGCCACCGGCATGTCCAGCAGCGCCCTCTCCCTCCGGGAGAGCCACTTCGGAAACTCGTGCCGCTCCGGGGAGACATCCATCAGCCTCCGCCGGTTCTGTATTGGCACTCCGGAGAAATCACCGTTGCCGCTCGACGCCGAGTAAATCGCCAGGCAGTTGCTCACCAGCTCCGACAAGTCCTTCAGCCTCGTCAGCATCTGGTCCTTCACGGCCCCGTTCACCTCCGACATCCCGTCCGTGCACGTGTCCTGGTTCGTCAGCGCCGCCGAGAGCCACGTCAGCACGTCCTGCGTGGACCCCCCCGGGCTCTCCGGCGACGGCCCGACGGAGGTGAGCGACCGCGCGAGCTGGTTCACCGAGTCGTCCAGCAGCTCCAGGCAGTCGTCGTACGCCGACCGCGCACGCGTGTCCATCTGGAGGTACCCGATCTCGGAGGTCACGTACAGCGCCTTCCCGAACCGCTGCAGCGTCATGTTGACGGAAATGTGGACGAGGTCCGAGTCGGAAGCGGTGAGCGCACCCGGGAAGTCGAGGAGCGAGTCGAGGCAGAGGCTCGGGTACCGAGTCTTGCTGCAGGCTCGCGACATCGCCTGGGTGGGCTTGCGGTGGAATGCGGACTTATCCGAAGCCTTGCTCCGGAGCTCCACCAGGAGTGTCACCGAGACGGCCGCCGCTAGCAAAAGGGTCAGCCCGAAGGCCAGGATGACCTTGAGCCTGGACCGTCGGATGGAGCCGGGTTTTGACGTGGCGCCATCGTGTTGGAACTGGTCGGGGAGCGGTTCGGGTTGTGGGGGTTGAGACCCGGGTGACCCGAGCTTGCCGTAGACCATTTTTTTTTTCTTTTTGTTGTAGAAAGATAGTGAGGAAGGGGAGTGAGGGGGAGTTTGATTTTATACGTGGCCGAGAGAGAGAGGTGGGTGCGAAGTCTGTGTCGAGACGATTAGCTGTCCTCTACTGTGAGCAACGTAGGCCTCTCTCTGCCCACTAGACTTCAAGGTTGATGGATTGAGGAGGGATTTATGTTCTTTTTATCTTGTTCGGGCAAATGGAAGTGTGTTACAATCGTACGATCTCGTATACTTTACGAGTCCGATGTATGGACGTTGTCTACATACCATCACGATAATGCCTATCGTTATCCTTATTTGATCCGTGATGCGATAATAGACTCTGATACGAGGAGGTCAATGGTGTATACGTGATTTTGATATTTTCTCGGTGTTTTTGCTGAGCCCTTTACTGTCTGCATCATCTTTTGTCACAACTCGCAAAATCCTTTTGCACTATTTTCTGCTTTGGACGAAACATGTCTCTATTGACTCGCTAAGATAGTCTATTTTCATGCTTTGACGTATGTCTAATCATTTTATCGCTAGAAAAACTTATTAACTATGAATTATTTACTTTTGAGCGACACAATCAAATGCCAACACATATACGAGGGTATGAAAATAAACGTTCTTTCTTCAAGTCGGTTCCTGATTTTTTAGGATGCCAATTAACTATCGGGGAAATTATTATGCTAAACGAAATTCTTGAAGCTGAAAATAGTTGCAATGGAAATCTTTTTCGGAAAGAGTCCTAACTTTGTCCTTTAAGTATTCCCACTTCGCCAAACAGTTCGTACCCACCGAATCCAGTCCAACTTTGGGAGGAAATGATGGATTTGAATCCTGATGTCAGTCAATCTTTGGGCAATTCTCGGCCCTTCTCTTCCTGTTGGACAATCAAAGTGCTAATATCACAGTACCTTTTTCCTCTTTTCGTTGCCTTCAACAAGTTTCACTATCTTGGAGTTAACTTCCTAAACGAAGAGTGCAGCTCTTCAAATCAAGTCCCAGAGTTCGCAACTTTAGTCGTCAGTAGTTGAAGTGGGCATAGGTAGCCTTAAATAACGTGTTAGAATCGAGAAAAGGATCATATGAGCAACAAATTGGTTCAACTTTCTTTATCTATGAAAAAGAACGTTTTAGGACCCCAATTGGATCATAGGATTATTCATTTTATGTCATAGATAGATACATCGTTTTCAAAATGATAGACTTTTAGAATTGTAATAAGTATTAAAGCTTGATGTCCAACCTAAAAGTATACTCAAGAGAAGAAAAGAATCAGTCTCAATCCTCGTGTATAGTCAATGTATGACATTAAGAACACGTCCTCGTGCATAACGTGAAATAATAGGTGATTGATCACAAGTCTCGAGCCATGTAAAGCCGACCGGTTGCTACCTGAAGGCCATAAGGCACGAGTAGGGCCAACCTTTGCTATCGTGTTAAAGTCTGATTTTCAATTCAAAAGTATGCTAAAAAAAAGGAGAAGTCTGTCAGGTATAAGAACCAATCTCACTCCTTACGTGTACTCAATTTGAGTCTTACATTATGAATATAAGAAGACCAACGCGGGAGGGCTTCTCCAATTTTTTGCACCCAAAGTCAGGCCGAAGAAAATTGAGTCACGTTGAATAACTTTTTGATAACAAACATAGAAAGCTTAAATTCCCATTTTTTTTGGGACCCATCTTCCAATCATTTCAATATCCTTTTGCCATAGGTATCTTTTGTCATGCAAAGTGGCTTCTTTCTTCTTGAAGCTCTATGCTTCATGGGGGTGGTAAGCTCGTAAAGTTCCGGTTCTTGTTTACATTGGCATTTCTTAATTGGATTAGCATTTCTTCATCTAAAAGTGGCACATGAAAGTGAACTTTTAAGGGGGGCAAAAGCAATGGAAAAGTGAAGATTTCACTTAATTGAGAAAAGCATCGATCCTCGAGTCTAAAATCTGGTAAAAAGAACCAATTTCTTTTTCGAAGAAGGTGACCTCGGATTCTAAAGGGACCAGTGTTGTCATGGCCAGCCTATGGGGATTTTGGTAGCTGCCAAATTGGCAAATTATTCTGACACTTGTCTTAATACAGTACATTGTGCCGACCAAGATGGCGGTGATCCGCAGCTGATTTAGAAAGCGCTGGTGGGTTCTCTCTGTCTGTGTGTGTGGACTGTGGAATGGCATTCCTTAACTCAAATGGGAATGTCCTCCCCCTTTGGGGGGGGGGACCTTTGTTGCTTAAGCGCTGGTTGGATGTGTTTGAGTAATAGCAATGAGATTCCCCCAAGAGGAAGAAATCCATACTGCATTCTTTTTTACATCGAATTACCACACCTTTTCTTCCTGGGTTTTGCCCGCCCGATGCCTGGATACCTGTTTAATAATTTACTTTTATGATTCTTAATGTCTAGTGATACAGAGTGCAAATAGCCTCGCCACAAATCGACTGAGTCCAACTTCCTCGCCACTGATAGACAATATGTTCGGACTTCTATCTCGGAATAGCCGTGTGCTCGAGCCCATGCCAAGGCCCTCCCTTATCGGTTATCGCTACTGCTTCCACCAACACTATTCACGTATTTTTGTCGTTGTATTCCTATTTGTTGATTGCACCATGCCAAAGAATTTTAGTGGCTTAAACAAAGTAAAATGCAAGTTTTCGGAGTTAAACTCAAGGTCTTGAACTTTCAAAAAAGAAAGTTCAGGGTCTTGACAAGTAAAAATGTTGATACCGTCTAAGCTAACATGTGTACGAAAATGCTTAATTAAGCTTACAACATCAGTTTTTTGTGCTTATAACCCTTTTTACGGCTTTATGCGAACAAATTCTAGCTGGCATCTCTTTTTTACTTGAACGAAGACTGAATAGTACTTGACTAGTGATATTACTGGAAAAAAAATTGTCTATTTTTACGCCACCATATGTTTGTTTAGATTACACCTTATGATGTATTTTTGTGATATAAAAAATGTGAAGACATCAACTGCTCACTCTAATGCAGAACTGTTGGTCCATATTTTATACTAAGAAAGACCTATGTTTCTGGGTTCTGACATGCCTTTTTATTTATCTTTAATTTGCCCCCGTCCCAGAAGAATACCATCTTTATTTGTTAAAGAGAAGGCATACCCCATATTCTATTTTAATGGACTCAAAGCCAAGACTCAGCTGATATCATAAACAGCTGTTCATGAGAGGTAATTTGACCATTGGGACACCCCCTTCCTCATGGATTTCAGCTACGGTATGGACCATATTCTTCATCATTAAGGCTTACTTCAAAGAAGTGAGAAAACAAAGTATTAAAGAGCTCTCTGCCCTAACAGAACCATATTCTTCATCATTAAGGCTTACTTCAAAGAAGTGGTACTGAAGAGCTAGAGAGAATCCGTAGTAAAGTCAGTTTAGTGGTCGAGAAGGTATAAGATGAACTATACCCGGATGTTTTCGAGGTTAGTTACCGGTCGTTAGTGAATGTTGTTGCGTATTTAAAAAAGCAAGATGCCACCCACAATGACTTCTTGATAAGTGTTTAGGAGATGCAAGTGCAATAGTCACACGCTATGAATTCTGGACGCCTCCATTGTAGGACGAAGAGAGAAACAAGTACTTAGCGACGAAAAAGTTAATATGTACTGCTAGAAAGCATTTTTCCTCTTTTGCATTTAATAAGAAATTGGGCGCTACGAAATCTTTAGCTACAAACACTACTTTAGTTGTCCTCACGATTGTGCATCTACTTCGAGTCTACTTAGGAAAATTGAAAAGGATAAAAGGCCATTTGATTGTTACAACGGAAAATCTTGGCGACAAACAGATTGGTGTCATTGACACCAAAAAAAAAATATTGGCGACCAACTAGTTTTGTGTTGGTGCTATTGACAATAAACATCATTTTGAATGTGTCATATGGCCTTAGAAATGCCGCACAAAATTAAGAGTGTCACTAAAGTGAATATACTAGAGGGCACCTCTCGTCAACAATGTCATTACCAGCATTTGTACGGCTGTTACTTTAACAACGATCGAGATAAATGACATTAAAGGATAAGATTACGTAATCTAAGTATCTTTAGCGACATTTTTAAGCTTTTTGGTCCTAATCGCACCAAACTAATTTGGTGCCAATAAGAATATGAGGCTACGGCACTTTCGCAAAATGGCATTGTTCAACATAAGTTGCAAAAAGTACGATACCTTAAAGCATAGTCCCAGAATTATTATCTAAGTATCCGGACATAAGACTTTTCCGAAGTACACCGGAATTCCAATGATAGCTTGGCTCGCATTTATGGCCAGTTTACGATCCCTTCTTCTCTTTATCATTGATTGTGATCCAACACAAGAAAAAAATATGTTGGAGATAAATGCAAGAGTATTTCAAAGTTAAACACATTAAGTTACGGTTTTTGTTGTCTCGTAAATACTTTGAGAACTGTCGAACACAGCGTGAATCGTTCGAAACTGACAAAGCAACGGAAAAATAATTGGCCGCTGGGAGACCAGACCACCGACAGTTCGCCGGTGGGCCATGAATTATGAGCAGCCGAGGGTCAGCCCAGTGGTTGTTACGTACACCTCTGCCATTGCCTCTCTCAATTGCATCATATGGAAATGTTCCTCAAATAATTAGACAGACAACACTATAATCAGGAAAAATAGACTGCCTTCAATGATTATTAGGTTCTAGTTTTCATGGAATTGAAATTTAGATTGACAAATGTCCTCTTAGAGTCTGTGTGAGATTAATGCTCGAAAGCAAATTTTAAATTAAATCTTAACTAATTCTTTTAATAAGTTTAAAGTTATTTTTAGCATGTATTTTTAAGTTATAGAGGGTGCTTGGATAAAAAGTACTAAAAGCAGTTTCAATGTAGTAAAATGATCAAAAATCAGCATTCGAATAAAAGATGCTAAAAATCTTTATAACTAATAGCCATATTATGGTACTTCACTTGGTCAAATTAAACATGTTTATGAAAAAGATTAATCTATAGTTACTATATTCTTGGATTATGATTTAATGAGTTTTTTAGCCTCTGAGAGATTATTTAATTAGCTTTGCATGTTTATCGAACACCTAACAACCTAGATCGAATCAAGTTTGACCATCTCAGAATCAATCTACTAAACCTTCTATTGGTTGTATATTCTTGCGACGAAAATAAGTCTGAAGGGGGGGGGGGGGGGAAGACAAGCAAGCTATGCCGGAGCTAGGTGGTCCAAGCAAGCTATGCCGGAGCTAGGTGGTCCAAATTTATTACATTATTATTATTATTATCATCACCCGAAAAGTAACTCATTTCTCAAATATACTTCAATGTCCCATAATCCATGCAAAGCTTTCTCCTCTGTTTATTTGTTCCAAGTTTTAATAGCTATAAATTGGTTGGAACAAGTTGAAGATGAATGAGCAAAGAGGGCCACAAATGTAATGAGAGTCACGTACCTAGCAAAGAAATCAATAAGCATGTGCACACTTCCATGGTGGTAGGGAACATAGAGCTCAACAGCGACTAGCCGATCACATGGTTTGGTTCTTACATTGATTGAACATTTTCCAGGTAGAGATCCCAATTTTTACATGTTAATGGAAGAACCATGCACTTGTAGATTGATAGACTCTCTGTGTGTGTGTGTGTGTGTGTTGGCCAGTACTAAAAGTGAGGTCCAGGAATTTGTCTAGCAGCTTGGTCTAATTAGCTTTAACAACTAAGCTAAGATGTTGACACCTTGACCAAGACTTCAATCTCTTCTAATAAAAGAAACATTGTTGTCGTCCCTTACTTTATGAAAAAATGGGGCTTTTGTGACCCTCGTACGGCTTACCCTACATCGTGATTTGCTAATTGGTCAAGTCGTTCCAAATTACTCGGTGCAAGTTTTAATCGGTGCATTAAATTTTCGAGATTCACTTCTAGGTGATTGGGTGTAAAGCGGAGCTGCGAGAATACACTCGACTTTCACATAAAGCTCTATGTACGCTTGTCTCAAATTTGTGAGGTAAAAGCGAATTAAAATTAGACGTGACATTAAACTCGTTCCGCTCCTCGAAGAGACGACTGCGGTTTAGTCAGGCAAGCCTTGGCCAGACGTGAACATATATATATGTTTCTAAACAGCAGCAACACTTCGTCCTTTCTTTTTCTCGGGAGGCAAACAAAAATCTGCATTCAACGTACAATGATTATATATATATATTTTAATCAACGTACACTGATTATATATATTTTTTAATCAACGTACAATGATTATAGATCACTCAGAAGTTCCTCTTAGTGGTCCGTCGCTGTTATGGCCAACTGGTTTAGCAGGAAAGGGAAGCTTCTTGGGTCTTTCCTCTCCTGACTTTAGAGCTAGGGATCAGCAGGTTACTAATTTCTTTGTCAAATGGCTTGGAAGTCTTGGTCTTTGGCAATATTTACCCTCAATTTTCTCTGTTTCTCTCATTCTCATTACTTTTGGGTTGAAGTCAGAAGTGGTCTTGTTCGACACAACTGTTTTTCCAGTTTTGAAAATTGGAAAAAAAAGTTGCGTTTGGTAATCATTTTTTTTTTCTTCTTCAGTTAAAAAAACCAATTTTTAAACTGAAGAAAAAAAAAAACTCTAAACATGAGTTTTTTTTTTTAGAGCACCACCACCACACTCCCACCGCCGGCCTGCGGCCACCTTCGGCCACCACCACCGGCGGTTGCTGGCGGCCAACTTCGACCACCACCGCCGGCGGCAACCTCCGGCGGCTACCGCCGGCAGCAACCGCTGGCCGTCGGCGACCATCGCCGGCCGGCAGCCACCTCCAGCGACCACCGCCATGCCCCACCACCACCACCGCAAACCATCAAAAAAAAAAAAAACTCAGTTATCAAACACTCACTTTTTTTTGAAAACTGAAAAAAAAAATATATGTTGTCAAACAGAGCCTAAGTCGTGAATCTTTGGCTTGTAATACCACGGTTCTCACCATTGACATGTATGGAAAGAGACTCTTAAGAATTTCGCCCTTTAATTTGGTTCTCGTTCATGTATTTGCAATCAGTGAAACTTGCTTCAAATAATGTACGGACGAAATAATATCTCGCTATCAACCCTAGCTACATGAATAGAAGGAAAATATCTTAAACGATGAAAGTTGAGTTATATGAGTGAACTCGAGAGTAAATAGTTACCGATAGAGTCTCACTAATTCGCACTCCTTTTTTTTACGAACAAGAGGCTTTTTGAATCTTTGCTAAGACAAAAGGGGTGCGTTACAATCTATGGACAAATAGTAGGTCAATTTTTGCTTCGTAAGCGACTGAAACTGTAAATCGCAACGTTATCAAGGGCCACGTCACCTAAAAGATTTGAGTGTACCTAAAAAAGAATTCGGTGGATTATACTTACCCTCGTCGATTTTTCTTGATATTCAACAAGCCAATTGTATGGCTTTCTTTAACGAGACATAATGAAAGTTTAGTAACTAAAATATCACTACTTTTATGACCTTCATTAGGATGAGGTCGAAGCATAAAAGCCTTGAAATGGAAGATACGGATTACATTTCCTAATGGAGGTTATATCACTTTCTTGTTACTAAGACAGATCGCTGCCACAAATGTGAGACAAGTCGAAGAGGAAATACAGTACGGATCATACGGAATATCCGTAATAGGGGTGGCAAAATGGATGGGTGGATCGGGTTTGGGTAAGGATTAGATAGGTTGTATAGCTGACGTACTTAAACCCATTTAGTTGTGGATATACCGAGCCATGCCTTAAATGGGTACTTTCACCCATTAACCTATTAATGACCCTTCTCCTAATTCTTTTAACTCTCTCGTCCACTTGAATCCTAATTGATTATCACCACAGTCACATTAAAAATCACGACCATACCAAACCATCATATTAACAACAATATTAAAAATAGCCTCCACCATAAGGCAACGGCAACTGCAACCACCACGAGTCTACTGTCGTATAGCTGCACCCACCACCACCAACCAGTCGCTCGCCATCACGTGCACAACAGCCACCACCACTCAAATTTGTTGTCTCACCAGCATCTCTGTGCCGCCATCACTGCGCCGTGTCTCCCCCAACTGATACAAGAATCAAAAGGTTTCAAGATCAACCCAATGGGATTATAAAAGCATCAATTGAATGAATGGGTCACTAGATGCTTCTATAAGCCGAACGTGTATTTAATTAAGTCTCATTTGAAATAGACCAAGGAATTTGGGGACTGTTGTTTGATACCGTCTTTTCGTTGTTGAAAAGTACTTACATTAAAGATATAATATAATTTTTTTAGCAACGAATAAAAGTATAAAAAATATAACATGACATGGAAATAGACATTTAAGGGTATTCAGTTAAGTTTTCATGCTTAAGACCTTATTCAGTTTGATGCTCTTTTGTATCAAACTTGAGCAAAGTATTGCTCAGCTAGCTAGAGAAAATGAAGAGGCAAAAAGGGTTATTGGGATTAAGCGGAAGCTTCACCCATACTTAATGTTATAAGGCTCTGTTTCTTGTAACTAATTATGGGTCGTTATAATTGGCTGTGAGACTTCCGTTAAAGGACTAAATTGACAAGCTAACAACTTTATAATTCAGTTCAAGTTGAAGAACTTTTGCTGGCGCAGTGACACCACTGGGTTCAATGTCATATTTACGTGTCGTTTGATAGTTGAATGAAGATGAGAAAGCAAATGAAATGGAGACGGAGGGCGACCGGTGTCATAAAAGTTTCATCAATAATGTTACATGGTTTGGACCATTACTTTTGGATTACTGGTTCTGATTATAAAATTGTTTTATGAAACGGAACTGCTGCTATAGAAGGAGGGACTACATGATGAAAAAAAAAAAAATTAAACTATACATTTAACGGTCTTAAATGATCGACAAATCACCTAATTTTTTCTTCAATTATGCGTACATTGAGGGCTTGAGAAGATTACCATCTTGAAGTAATTTTGCAAGAGTTCACTTTAATTAAAACTACAAGAGACGAGTTGTTTAAAGAGCTAATTCTTCAGAGATTCCCTTATCCGGACTAACTTTCTGTCAAGTTCTTTTCGGTTAACTGAGGTGACCCTGTGATTAGATTCTACCCTTTGCACGAATAGTTTAGTGGTAGTAAAAGCAAACGAATCTGATAAGCCTAGGATATGTATGTGGCAATACAGAGATATCCCACCAAACGAAGATCCAAAGCAGCCACAACTCTCTTTATTGCACTTTGACAAATATAGTTACTTAAAAGTTAAGTTACATTTATAGGTACCGTCTTTGATCTGATGATCATCATCTTGAAGCACAAGCTCGTGTACAAACTACGTGAAAAGCCTTATTCGTAATCTCAGTAAGACATACGGGGCTGGGAAGTCAAAGGAATCCGCCAACCCCAACTTTCTACTCTAAAGTATCGTACAACCTCCATTCGAACTCGTGCTTATGTCCATGTCAATTGACATGTTTTGTTTATACATGGTCTTATTTCCGGCAGCAAAGACAATAGTCAGGCTTGGGCATTCATATATCAAAACCTCTAGGAAATCACTTGGGCTCATGTGCATTTTCTTATTATACTCAAGATCTTTTCACTTCACAAGCTCTGCAATGTTTAAAACACTACAGTGGACAAAACAGTATCGTTTGGAATATATTAGAATTTATATTAATTCTGAACGTTTGCTTGCACAGATGAAAGGACTTGAGAAGTTTAGTGCAGTAGTGACACCAATCATATATGATATCTCTTTGGCCAGTACATATTTTCACTACTGTCGGATAATAGTAAGAAGCAAACAGCTGTTGAATGAAATTGTTGAACTTACCATTTTTGCTTGCAAGGATAGATCGGAAGTCTCTTTGACATGGTATCACGGACTAGATGCATTTTGATCTAATCTTGTAAACATAGACAATGCTTAGCTTTCATGTCTGTAAAATACTGTAGTACTTCTTTTGTATAGTCATGACGACTTGTTAAATACAATATAGTTTACAACAGAAGTTAGAACAACGATGAAAAATAATTCACAACAATTTGGACGAAAATCTCATCCAAAAGGAAAGTAGCTACGAAAACAAAAGGCTGCTATGGCAAAACACCACTAAGGATCATAAGTAACAGCAATGAATCGAATCAAGGAAGATGTATCATAGGTCGTACACTGTCAAATCATTCATGTTTAACACCTTTATCATATCGGAAAGCAAAAGACACTACGTATTTTTATCTATTTATGTTTCTTTTTGTTTATGATATGTTCATGTGTATATGCCTCTTTTATGTTTGAGGTTGAGGTTGGGGTTGAAGTTGAGAATCTATTAGACAAAACTGAATACCACATTGCTTTGCTTGTAGGTAGGGTTGCAAATGAACCGAATTGTTCATGAACTGCTCGTAGTTCGTTCCCCAAAGAACTCGTTCATGTTCGTTTGTATAATATACGAACCGAACATGAACAAAATAGTAGAGCTCGTTTATTAAACGAGCCGATCATGAACATTCTAAAGTGTTCATGAATATGTTCGTGAACAGCTCGTCTGCATAACAACTTAATTATAATATGTTCCAAACCCAAAAGTCATATAACTTAATTATAGTATAAATTAGTTTAAACTTGAAAGTCCTAAAATCAGTTAGACAATTGGATCAAGTAAGGTGTAGTCCTGGTTTGGAAATAAATGTTTTGAACGAGAACACGAGTTTTCAAGTTTGAATTCGGCTCGTATAAATAAGCGAACAAACTCGAGCCAAACACGAGTTTTGTGATAGAAACCGCGAACAAGTTCAAACAAAATTTTGAAGATTAAACGAACACGAACATGACCTAAAACTAAACAAACAAGTTTAAACATACCTCTGTTCGATTCAAACTCAGTTCGTATACAGTCCTACTTGTATGTGAAAAAGTTTCTTCTTAGTACTAGACTTGTACGTTATGATAACTTGTGTTCGGATCCTACTCTCCCACGAGCAAGGGGGGAGGACAAATTGACTGTTACACCGGATTTACAACAGAAAATTTAGTTATATGACTACCCATTCTGATGTTCAGTGCGAAAGTACCAGTGACGATTAAAAGGGGCGTGAATGAACTTTAGAGGACGACCTTATCTGTGCCTTGCCCAAGCTATTACACTGAACTTTTAGTTACATTTTCTGCGATACTTCCAACGAAACCATTTGTGCGTTTGCGATGATTACAAAGACTTTGCTGATGAGACTTGGGCTGTGCTTACGCTAGACACACTTGAACCTTAGATGGGGCAGGGCCGTAGGACTAAAGGCTTGCTGTTTTTTTTTTTGTCAAAACCACATGCAGTGCAGTGACTAAATCACCAAGAAAAGGTCCACTTCAACAGAATTTGAGCTCCTTATTTGGGCTAATATATGCCTAGCATACATCTCCAAATTTTTTTGGTGGCACGGAACTATAAGAAGAACAGGGACACAAAGTTACTTGGGTTGCCTTTCGAAGGCGACTCCAGGCATATTAGCAAATACGAGGCTGCTCAGTGCTCATGCACATTGGTTTTCTTCTATCTATAGCTCATCCGAGTGACGAGATCTTTGTAATCAGTCTGAAAATGTTCGCGTTGCTATGTTCACATAAGTCTAGAGAAATTTTCTTATAATTGACCTTTTTGGGCGACCAGTTGAAGGTTGGAACTTGGAAGTTTTTCTCTCATCCATGGCTCTATTATATGATCGTCAATTTCATATTATGGGGCAATTGGGGGAGCTAAATTCACATCCGGAGTCGTAGATTCTTGTGCAATTAGATCCTTTTAGGCAACGAATGGTTGCTTTTAGTTGACTATTTCTGCAGGAGATGCACTCCTATATTAAGAGAATGGAACAGCTACACATGAAATAACTAAAGCTATAGGCTACAGTAGAGGTGCAAATGAATGAACTCATAAAGCTGAAATTTTAACAAAAATGTTAACACGAACTCGGCCCAGGGTCACTTCTGACTGAAACTAGGTACAAAGCCTCTTCTGTTTCACTGGGTCAAGCATTCTGCAAAGCCTCCAACTTGTTCTGGAACTACAGCTTTCAAATATTTGCGTAGACAATAACTTGTGCTTTCTTTTTCTTACGGCGAGGCTAACGCTGTAACGAATTAGCTGCGATGCAAATACTGCTGTTGAACATTCTCCTGATGACCTCATTTCCTTCTTACCGTATTACACAAATTCAGTCAAGGATTGTGCAGCTTAAATCTGGGCTTACCTCTAGGATCTTGACAGCCCAGAATCACGACCTCCATGATCTATTACATTTCCTTTTGTACAGCTTAGGTCTTGGGCCTAGTTCTAGCATTGCCATATGTATAACTTAATTTTTGGCCTTAGTTTGGAATTGGTAGTGTCCATTTAATTCCCAACCTCACTCTTCCTGATGTTCTACATGTTCCTTCATTCAACTTCAATTTGTTGTCTATTAGTAAGTTAACCGCTCATTCTCCCTACATTGTCGTCTTTTTTCATGACTCTTGTACTTTTCAGGACCCACAGACGAAGATGATTTTGGCAACGAGTAAAAGGCGCGGTGGTCTTTACTTCTTGGACTTATCTCTATCTATGGCATCTACAACGCTTCCTGGCTCACACTTCGATCTATGGCATTGGCGTCTTGGTCATCCCGTTTTTTTCTCTCCCCCCTAACCTCACAGCATTAGATAGTACTATTTCCATTTCAAATAAATGTACTTGCACTGTATGCCCAGTTGCCAAACAAACTCGATTACCTTTTTCAATTAGTACGATTAGTACAAAGTTCTGTTTTGAGTTAATTCATATTGACATTTGGGGCCCCTATCGCACAACCTCTTTAATGGATGCACATTATTTTCTCATCATTGTCGATGATTCTTCCCGTAGCACATGGGTTTATTTAATGAACCATAAAACTGAAGCCAATAGTCTAATCCGTTATTTTTTCACTATGGCCAAAACCCAATTTAACACTTCCATTTGCCAAGTTCGCTCAGATAATGCTCGTGAATTTTTTAACAAAGATACTTATCAGTTCTTCCATTCTTTAGGTGTCGATCAACAATCTAGTTGTGTTTCTACTCCTTAACAAAATGGTGTTGTGGAACGTAAACATCGTCACCTCCTAAACATTGCTCGAGCATTACGATTCCAAGCTAACTTACCATTATAATTTTGGGGGGAATGCGTCCTTACAACAACCTACCTAATAAATCGTCTACCATCCCCTATCATAAAATATAAAACCCCTCATGAAATTCTTTTCCAAAAACAACCTAATGTATCATATCTTAAAGTTTTTGGTTGTCTTTGTTTTGCACGTAGCACTAATATTACCTACAAATTTGACAAACGTGCTTCTCTTGGCATTTTTGGCATTTTTGTGGAATATCCTTATGGTCAAAAAGGTTTTAAAGTCTATGACTTATTCACCAAGACCATTTATGTTACGCGTGACATTGTCTTTCATGAGACCATTTTTCCTTATCATATCCATCATTCTCCCACCCTCTCGTCCTCTTCTGTTTTTCCTTTACCTCCAGCTGAAACAGAGTCACCTTCTCCCATACCCACCTTTCCTATTACTAACTAGCTACCTGTTACACCTTTTCCTCCTTCCCCACCTACTGATACACATTCTACTCCTATGTCTCCCGCTCCTAATGAACCTGTTATATCTGTCGGTAGACCTCTTCGCACTCATAAACCACCAAGTTATCTCAAAGATTACTATGTGTCTATTGCCCGTTCCGCTTCATCTTCGTCTACTAGACAAGGTACTTGTCATCCTCTTGCCTTTTCCTTGAGCTATCATCATTTTTCTTTACCTCATAAATCTTTTCTTACTGCCTTAACGGTTACTAATGAGCCAACTAGTTTCCACCAAGCCATGAATTTTCAGGAATGGCGAGATGCAATGCAATCCGAAATTGTTGCCTTGACCAGAAACAATACATGGTCACTTGTTCCTCTACCTCCTGATAAGAAAGCCATTGAGTCTAAATGGGTTTTCAAGATCAAACGTCGAGCTGGTGGATCTATTGAACGCTACAAGACTCGTCTTGTTAATAAAGGCTACACCCAAATTGAGGGAGTTGATAACCATGACACCTTTGCACATGTTGCCAAACATGTCACTGTTCGTGTTCTTCTCACTATTGTTGTTGCACGTCATTGGTCAATTCATCAGTTGGATGTCCACAATGCTTTCTTACATGGAGACCTTGCTGAAGATGTATACATGACTCCACCACCTGGTTATCGACGCAAAATGGACCACCTTGTTTGCAAGCTCCAAAAGTCCCTATACGGTCTCAAACAGGCTCCTTGCAATTGGTTTTCTAAATTTTCTAATGCTCTTCAGCCTTGGCTTCATCCAGTCTCAAGCTGACTACTCTTTATTTATTCTTCGTCAAAAGGGTGTTTCAGCTTTTGTTCTTGTTTACGTTGATGACATTCTTATAACATGTTCAAATGCCACTTTACTTCAATCTATCAAAGCTCGTCTTTGCGGCCAATTTCATACAAACTTAGGTTTTTGAAATATTTCTTGGGCATCGAAGTTACACGCTCATCTCGTGGTCTATATCTCTGTCAACGCAAGTATACCCTCGACATCCTTGATGATTGTGGCCTCACTGGTGCTCGCCCATCCGAGTTTCCCATGGAACAAAACTTAAAACTTTCAAATTCAACAGGAGCCATACTCTCTGATCCGTCTCCGTATAGATGACTGGTTGGTCGCCTAATCTACCTTACTGTCACTTGCCTTGATATTGTTCATACTGTCAAAATATTAAGCCAGTTCACGCATCAACCTCGGCAACCTCATCTTGATGCTGCCCATCGTTTAATGCACTATTTGAAGGGTTCTCCCGGCCAAGGCATTTTTCTTTGTAGCAAGTCTGATCTTACATTAAAAGCCTTTTGCGGCTCTGATTGGGCAAGCTGCCCCATGACTCGACGTTCCACAACAGAATATTGCATTTTTTTTTGTTCGAGTCCCATTTCTTGGAAGAAAAAGAAGCAAACAAATGTTTCACGATCATCTGCTGAAGCCAAATATCGTTCTATGGCTGTTGCAACATGTGAACTTACATGGCTTTCATTTCTCTTACGAGATCTTGGCATGCCTTTGACAACTCCAGTACCCCTTTATTGTGATAATCAAGCTGCTTTACACATTGCTATCAACCCAGATTTCCATGAACGTACTAAACATAGCGAGATCGATTGCCACATCGTTCGTGAAAAATTGCAAAAGGGTTTGATCTGCACCATTAGAATTTCTTCTCATGATCAACTTGCTTATTTGTCTACAAAGTCTCTTGGTCATGATCAATTTCAGTATTTAACATTCAAGTTGGGCATTTGTGATCTTCATGCTCCAACTTGAGGAGTCTTACCGTATTACAAAAATTCAGCCAAGGATTGTGCAACTTAAATCTGGGCTTAGCTCTAGGATCTTGACAGCCCAGAATCACGACGTCCATGATCTATTACCTTTCCTTCCGTACAGCTTAGGTCTTGGGCTTAGTTCTAACATTGTCATATGTATAGCTTAATTTTAGGCCTTAGTTTGGTTCTTTGGTGTATATAAATACAGCTACCTGTAAATGAGAAATACACACATCCAGAAATCAATACCATTTTGACATTCCTTTTTGTTCTGGGATGTGATTGGCGCTGTTCTTATAAGTACGAGAGTTAATTATCCTATGATAAACGTACTATATTACAGCAATCGTTCTCTTCTCCTACCGATTAACCAACCGCAAACTGTGTGCATGCATGCCTATAGACTACGTACAGATGAGTTGCACGAAACGGGAGCAAAGGTTCTGGTGTGAGATTGATTTGAGGCAAGAACGTAAATTATAAGAGGCTTCTGCAACCAACGAAGTATCCATTAGTTTCCGAAGAGACAGTAGAGATCATGTTGGTTAAGAGATGCCCAGCTAGTACAGCTTTTAATCAAATGATAAAGGTCCATGATTAAGTGGTCAATCAATCAAATGTTCATGCAAGAGATTCGGGAAGCGCAAAAAGGCCAGATTAGGGAAAAAGATAAAACAACTGAATCAAAGTTTTAGAAAGCAAATTCAAAGAGTACAAGTTGTACATTGTGCTTTGACGCAGCTTTAGAAGACTGTTACGTGAACTGATGTAGCCTGGCTGCCAGTGTGGATGTGGTTTCCAGTTTCCACCACTGCTGGATTCCATGAGCTTGCTTAATATCCGAACAAGGACAACGGTTAACGGTCATGTAAGCCGACGGAAGGAGATGCGATGGCTCCATTTCTTTCCCCAATGCTCCTGACAATAGACTAGCGACTGAATTTTGTGTTGCGAGCCTCCCAATAGCTCCAGCACCGAAGGTAACCATTTTTTCTCTATGTTCAAAGTAACTTACATACTCTGAGCAAATAGGATCAGATGGATTCACAAAAAGGTAGGGTATCCAGGTAGATAATGCAGCAAACGGGTATCCAGTCTGAGAGCTTTGACCGCGACCATTTACAGCAACGGCGAGCCCAGCGGTGATGGCACTACTCAGAAAGCGGACCCCGTGCTTCAACTTTTCATGTTTGATGCGTTCTACTGGCGCAGAAATGAATGGCGGATTAAAGAGGTAACTTTCAAGGTGGCAACCCATCTTTACCATGTTCCTTCCAGCAAGAAGTGCTATGGCTGAACCTAGCGAGTGACCAGCCAACCAGGTGTTGGCAGCGCCAGCGAAAGCAACCGTGTCTTGGACAGCCTGCATAGCGCGCAGAAACCGGGAGCTCTCTTCAAGTCTGTTGCGAATAACCTTCAGATCCAACATAAGATCCTGTGATCTGGTGCTTGATTTGGGGATCGTGCCTCGGAAGGCAATGACATATCTTGGGGGGTTTTGGTGTTGGCCAAAGTGATTAGGATAGGAAGATGGGAATCTGAACTCGTAAATGGCGCCAAAAATTGAATGATCAGCTTCATCGAACAGCACACGGAATAACTGGAAATGGAAAAAGTCCCACCAGGGAGGAGCTAGAGCATAAGGCCCTTGGCGGTTCTCTTGGCGATCACATTCCAAAGTGTACACTCCCTGAACCAAACTGGCAGCAATTGATCTTCGGTGATGTATGTTTTTCCTAAAAGAATGTAAACATTGATCAAATCCCAAAATCAGACGACTAGAGAGAGGCAACTTTGGAAGAAGTATGTTTTTGGTCCTTCAAAAATGAAGAACCATTTCTCTATCAAGCCTATGGAAACAGAAAAAAGGCCAAAAAGCACCTACATGGACCAAACTATTAGGCCAATACAGTGAAGCAGGAAGCCTCCAAGCAGGCATTCGATATGTACATTCACAATTTTAATATCTGGGTTGTGAAACAAATAAGAACATCAAGCATAGGTGCAAAGTGATCTTACCAATCAACAACGGTCAGGTGGAGCGGTCCTGAACGACCAAACATCTCAGAGGCCATTGGTAACAAAAGCTTCTTTCTCAATCTTCGTCCTGCTATCCTTGACTAGAAATCTGCCTGAGTGGAAGCAAAGCATATACAGGACTGATTGATATCTATGGTATACAGTCGGCACATACAACAAAGAGTGAGCATTATTTTCTACAGATCCTTCAAAAGGTACCATCTCATTTTCACTAAAAGATCACCAAAAAAAGAGTATCTACCTCGATACCCCATATTAGGGTGAAGAAAAGAAACAGATCGTGGTATGGTTTGACCATACATTTATTCAATGTCGAAAGATTAGCTTAAAACACAGGTGAAATATAACCAAACTCATCTGTTATCCTTTCCTTTACCACGTCACATTCAGCGAAGCTGCACCTTCTTACTTGTAAAAGCCATACACTAGTTTTTAAGAACCAAGGCACAATTGCTTATGCCTACTGTTTCTTCATATGGACATTTATGTGTCACATAGGACTTATAGTCCATACGCACCTTGGTCATATGTAACATATAGCAGCTAATTCATATGATGACACGCGCAACATGTACACCAGCTTCAGCAAAGGCTATGCCGTAAAAGTTTACGAATAGATCGAGCTCACCATTCTGGTCCACAATCCCAACTTATGAATAACAGGAAATCATATATATTTGTTGAATTCAGTTCTGTCACCGACTGAAAACAGCCATCAGGACAGGTGAACCTGGAATTCCCAAGAGAAGCCACAATCAAATCCACTTTAAGTAAATGTATATGTGGATGAGCAACAAGTCTCATATGCAAAACGTCAGTTGATCAAATGCGTGTGTGAAGTCAGAAATAACGTGGCTGCAATATGCCAATAAAGACTTGATTAGAAACAAGTGTGCTAATTTCTGCTATGATTGAACTGAAAGTATATGCTAACTATCACCAAATTTGTTTCTCCAGACTCATCAACACGTATACCGGAAGGATAAAGGTTGCAACGAACACAGGTTGTCCTGGGTTAATGCAGAAGGATACATCAGTAGGTGTTTGTTTTTGTCTTGGATGTTCATTTAAGATCCAAATTTGACACAAAGATAATAACAAACAGAGAAACTCTAATATATCGAGAAAGAAGAAAACAGATTTTGAGGATAGGGTACCTGACCAACCTAACAAAAACCATCGATGTCTGAGGGTATTCTGGATAACCAGAGTATCCTCGTTCAACGAGGCCAAACTTTGAAGGGATCGTCACCTTTGAACCACGACTTAAAAAGCCTTTCTAGTTTGCAAACATCTCAGCTTGGTAACTCTTACAATACAGAGAACAAAGTTTCTGCATACGATTTCCCCACAACAAAAAGTATACAATTTGCCCGCAGTATAAGATTAGGAACAAAAATAGAAGATGAATAGGAAGAAGAAGCAAATTAAAGAGCAATGCAACCACGAATTGTTATGCCTGCGCAACAAATTTGATCGTAAACATGTAAATGACATACAAACTAACATTCTACACCAATATATTAGCAAGACCAAAACTCTACGATCCCAGTACACAGCAAACATCTATACCATCTTGTCAAGGCACTTTCAGGTTACAGCACCCAAGCTAACATTCTACACCAGTATATAAGCAAGAAAAATTCAGGCACTTTCTCTATCTCTTCTTACCCTGAAAACCCCCAACTAGCCCCAGCAGTTAGGAATCCATCTTTGCACCACTAACCAAGACACTTTGACCGAACAAAATAACCCTCAATGGAAGCTGTTCAACTTCTTCATCCCCCTTGAGCACATTTTTTGCAGAAAGAGTTGACAGAATGTACATATGATTACTCCTCAGTTGTAGACTCAGCAAAATGGTAAGATCAAGAGCACCACTTGAGGTTGCTGAAAGTACATTTTTTAAGACTCAACCAGAAAGTCAATGAATGGAGTAACAATATAGTACTCTGTATAGTTGCAATATTGTATTGCAAATTATGTTTCTTTTTAAAATGTAATCAACAAAAGGAGACAATGAAAAGTCAACAACCATCTAAAAGTAACCCAATAGATGAATGAAGGGTTTTAGCAAAGGGACAGGAATTACCTTTCCAAGCATCAGTAGCAATGTCAGATAAATCAAGAATACCGTTATGTATATCAGTGTGGTGGCTTTCCTGGAAGTAAGACAAGTCAAGGGATTAGGATTCTCTACTGTACAAACAAATGTGTTATACCAAAAAATGCTGTTAAATATTTTTTAATGACAAAAAATTGTCATTATAAATTTTAGTACCAGCGACAAAACACTTTCGATGACAATCTTTTGTCGTTAAATGCTATATAGTACTTCTACTGTACTGGAGAGGATTTTGATCCCAAGACGAGAGATTAGAGACTTTTAAACTTCCCATAAATGGACTCCTTACCTTGCAATTTCATGAGAAGTTTTCCTCTTTTTTTTTTTTTTTTTTGTTTCTCTAGGGGTCACCTTGTGTGGCCTGTCAATTGGTTGGATTGGACTTGATTTAGAAAGATTAGTCCAATTCAATAAGATTTTTTAAACTTGATTGGATTGGATCTCATTTCATTTATCCAATAGTAGTCAAACCAACTAATAACTCGCGCGCGCCCACAAACACTACTTCACGTGCACAAAACACAGATAAAAATGAAATTATGTATTTGTCGCATAATTAATTTGAGTCAATCTTTACAAGTGAAATGTTAGCAAAATTTGCATTTGTAACTTCCTAAAAATATCCTTCACGTAGTTAGCTTTCTGGAGGCATGTAGGACTCCTTAAAAGGAAGTTTGAATGAGCAATTTATGCCAATAAACCGCCGGAAACCTAAATGCGAATTTTCAAATTATTGTGGGCAAGTTTGCATAAAGGTTCAAAAAGAGTTTTACAAGGATATATTGCAATTTTGTTGAAACTTTTACGGGTCAAAAGTTATTCTTGTCAATGATTAGAAATGTCTATTTTCACAATATATTGTAATTGTCTACATTTTCACTTATCACTTTAAAATATAGCAAAAAGAATTTATTATGTTTTTTAATGCAAGTGAGGTGTGAAAAAGCATCTAAGGGTATAAAAATCGACATTTCTTAAAAAACTGAGAGTATAAATTTACAAGTTAATATACGTTTTTGGTTTGGCTAAAGTCCACCGTTGACTCGGTGCAATTCAAATCTAAGTATTGTCAGATAACGGGACTTTGGATTGGCCTGGATTTGGAAGCTCATGTCGACTCGATCTACATCGATCTAGATAGGATTTTATGGACTGTGTTCAATCTCCATTCAATCCATTAATTTCGAGTGACACTTTTGTTGCCTAAAAACATGACAACATACATCGAAGGTTAATTGGTTTAAGGATCACCTTTAATGAGCATCAAAATACACGGAACATCCAAGTTTAGGCTCCCACGACTGCGTACAACAATTGACTTTAGATTCCCTTAAGCCTTACTGATTTTCATGTAAAAAGGAAAAAAAAATAATTTGGCGCACCTGCCATTTTATTTTATTTTTTCTTTTTTGCTTAGAGAATTGATCGTTCCTCCATTGTTGATGTCAGAGGAGGAGCAGGGCTACCCCCCAAATTTTGAATTTTTTTTTTAATTTTTAAAGTAACAGGAAATTATATTTAAAATATTTACAAAAATACCACTACATTATAACATTAATGTATTATTTTTTTTTCTTAACTTTTTGTGCCACGGGCTATCATAATCTTTGTGTTTGTCTTTTCCTTACTCTATCTTGATTTTTTCAAATTCTAAATCTTCATATTACAAACAAACAAAAATATATCAAGGTTAGTTCTTGTTAGTTTAAAATATAGTATAGTAACTTATACATGCACTATTGTCCTCGTATAACTAATAATCACATTAGTAACACATTATACATACAAGTACATATAGTTTCTTTCATGGAAGATTAATAACTTTTTATCGATTAACCTTACCAAGTTAAATAAATCACTTTCAATAGTGAACTTCTACAATTAAATAAACCATATTTTATGTAAATTTGAACCTTCTGAATTTATTTTTGCTAGCCATTAATTTTTTTTCTTGTTTGGTGTCATTCAATTAGACTTCCTGAATCTGTCCCTGGTTGATGTTGATGACGTCTTTTTTCTCTTGTTTTCCATGTCATGTAACCAAGGTAACATTTTTTCTCTTACACACAACATTCTCACTGGCAAATCTCGTTCGAAAAATATAAGGTTTGCCAAGGATCTAGATCGGACAGGAAAAGGATCATCTAAGCACATTGTTTAACGGGGTATTGTGATTGGATTGACCATAATTGGAGCCCAAAGACATTTCAATTATCTCATGGGGCAATTAGAGATTTTTGTTTTTGTTTTAAACGTGTCTCACTCTTTGTGTTTTTGCTGAAACGAGATATTGCATAATTAAGTCGGATGGTCTCCTTATTCCTAACTATTTAAAATAATTGTGGTAAGGGATATTTATATTATATAAGTAGTTTCTTGTCAAGATCTCATATCATCGGGTACACATGTTATTTAACCCAAACTTTTATGTTATGTACATAGAATAATACTCCTACAATGTAACAAGGATGCAAGTCTTCTTTCAATTTCCCATGCACCAAATTAATGAAAAAAAAAGGAGACACTATGCATAACTGAGAACTACTTGAGAGCAGTTTCCAAGTGCCAAGGTAGATTATGTCATTATTGTAACGAGTCACCGTGGCATGGGCGAAGCGTCTTGCAAAAATAAAGCTAATAATATAAATTTTGTTTAACAATCGAGCATCACGATAAGTGTTTAATTTTAAGTTATGAAAACATAATACTTCTTTATAGGTAATTTTTAACTATTTAAGCTTTTGTTTTGTGTCATTTTTAGGAAAACAAATTATAAAATGTCAAGCATCATCATTTTAAGTGGATAATTATGTAACACCAAAACGGTATTACACCAAAAAGAGTTTTCCCTTTATATACAATATAGATATAAAAACTTGAACATAACGTGCCACAAACGTTTTTTGATTGCCAGAAAAATCCAGCACATTACTAGTGAGCGGAGCAACTTTCACAACAAGAGAGCTTTTTTTTTTTTTGTCAAAGTCTTTTGTATTTCATTCAAAAAGAATATAGCCGTTCACTTTACATACCAATGCTATACAACTTCTACTTATATATATATGTAGAATTACACTAGCTACACACAAAAGCTAAGTTGTAGCTTTAAACTTCTAGCAATTATTCCCCATGAGAACAACTAATCAAAGCCCAGCTGATCACACTTCAATGTTGAAAGATTCTTTCAGATATTCCCCAATCTGTAATCTTGATTTAAAGTGTTTCCCTCTTATATGTCTGTCTGCATAATTCAGAAATTGCTCCCAATTGTTAAATGGTACCGTCCAAGCTTACTTAGAATTGCACACATGTCTAATTCCAAGCATGAATTGCATTTATGTCTTTATACCTTATTAGTTCCTCATCTATAAATAATTTCTTCTATCAATGAAAAATATACTCCTTTAATTGCTCCCACTGATCACTGAATAAATTTTCTGATAATTTATCACAAAAAAACATTTATGAAAGCATTTATTTTCCCCCATAATAACATTATGGAGGTGCGGGGAATCGAACCCCGTGCCTCTCGCATGCGAAGCGAGCGCTCTACCATATGAGCTACACCCCCTGCTTGTTTTAATGCCGGTTGTTAAAGTTAATTAATTGTTCACTGTAACTAATTATACGTAGTAAATCTGAAGGTAATCTAGGGTAAATCGGTAAAAGCCAAAGTCTTCTCGAAATCTCTACTTTGGCTACAAAGTCGCACTCTATAAAAACCAATTTTGAATTTTAAAAGTTATTATTAAAACCTCATTAACGCAAATCGTAACCCTAGCTTTTCTCGATTGGCATTGGTGACCGATGGCGATACTCTCCGAGTACGAAGAGCCGGCGAATCCGTCGCCCCCGGAGGCTGCCAAGCAGGTGCCGGTGCCGTTCAGCGCGGCGCTCGATCCGTCGGACCCCCTCGGATTCGTGCGGGGCGCGCTGGAGTTCGTTGCGCGCGAGTCGGGGCTGTTCAGGGGCGGGTCGGCGGTGGCGGAGGTGAGCGCCCTGGTGCGTGAGGTGAAGGAGAAGGTGGACGCCGAGGAGAGGAGGACCAGGGAGGCGGCGGCGGAGGCGGCGAGGGCCAAGGCTGAGAAGCGGGCAAAGGAGGCTGCGGAGGCGGCGCCTGGGAAGACGGATCAGGAAGATGTCAAGATGGAAGAGGCCAAGGGCGAGGGCAAAAAGGGTACGTGTTTTTTCTTTTAGTTAAATTATGAAGCTCTGAATGGTTTCCTTCTTTATGTATTTGTGTATGCGTGTATTCGTTTGTAATTTAAAAATCAAAATGGTATTCTGCTCCTCTATTTGCTACTTATAATGAGGTTGATTTACTACTATTTTGCCCTTTGGTAATTCTAGGGTTTTTATATCCATATGCCTTCATAGTTGTACCCTCTTGGACGTAGCACCCTCGGCTTCTCTGATATATTTGGCTTGAAGAATGACGCCCTAATGCTTGTGCTAGATGCACGCTGCGGGTAGTGTTGCAGTTGAGCCCTATACCTATTTTACTGGGGTTGATATTCCTCGAAATAACAGCTAGTTACCGCTTGTTTCTGTGAGTTGCTATTGGGGTAAGAGATACATTGTGGGTACAAGGAACTTAACGTGTGAAACAAACTAATCCATATCAGAGACTTAATTGTGCTTGTTGCCATTGGTGCGTGTCTAGTGACTTAATTGTGTAAATAGTCAACAGAATAACGATTTAGAAGGGTAAAGAAGAAAATAGAAGAACAGAAAAAGGGATAAGATTTTAGACGGAGAAGTGATAGATTGTGTAGGGAATGGAGGTTAGACGAGAGAGCAAGTTAGAGTAAGGGAGAGGTTAGAGGGATAGAATAAGATATTAATTCTAATGCAATTCACTCTTGACCTTATATAGGCCTAGAATGTTAGATTTGAATTCCAAATGAAGATGAGAAATCAGCTTGGCCGGAATGTTAGTTGGCTCAATGCATTTCCGGTTCACACGTGTTTAGCAAATATTGTGTGTTATAACGACACGGTTACAGCCTTCCTTATTTTCTTTTGTTCCCTTGTCTTAACGCAATCAGTCTTCCCACTGTATTTCTTGACAAGGACTCCCACACGATCCCGATTGTGGCATTTTGTAGGTCGAACATGATTTACTTAACCTCATGTGATCATGGCTTTTCTTGTCTAATAGTTAGTGTTTGCCTGTTCCATCTGCATTTCAGATATATGGGTATGTGTTATGACATTATTTGGATTGAGAATTTTTTTGCTGCATACTAGTTGCCCTCTAGGCAACGTAAGCATTTTGTTTGGATGTGTATCGTGGTATAACATTTTTATTGCACTTCATGTTTTGTTCTTAGAATCTATCTTGGCGAAAGGTTTCAGAACAGAATTCAAGTTACATTAGTTATGGATATGAAAACCTTAAAACAAAAAGGATGCAAGTTCAATGCTGTATGGTTTCTATGCACAACCACTAAAAATAAAAAATAGCAGTCAGTCATCACTTTTTAACTTGTTTGTTCTGCAACTTTTTCTGTGTGGCTTGTTTACAATATATACATCTAGCTATCTCTCTGTTATTGTTATCCGGGATACCCTCATGATATGCATTTACTTAATCAAACTGGTCTTTAGTTTGGGCAATCAATCAGTGCTAATTTGAGCAGCCTGTTTTTGTCTTCTCTGTACTTTTTAGCAGCTCCCAACAAAGGCAATGGGCTTGACATGGATAATTACTCGTGGGGCCAATCACTACAGGAAGTCACTATAAACGTACCTGTTCCAGCTGGAACGAAATCTAGGTTCATCGTGTGCGATATAAAGAAAAACCATCTGAAAGTGGGACTTAAGGGCCAGCCTCCCATAATTGATGTAAGCGCGTCATGCAAAGTTGTTTATCAGAACCTGGTTATGATTTTGTAATAAACATTGTGCTATTGTGGGCTTGATTCACTTGACCATCAATCTAATCATCTATCTTTACATGCATTTCTTCAGGGGGAGCTTTTTCAGCCTGTCAAGGTTGATGATTGCTTTTGGAGCTTAGGTATGTTTCTTTGCATATGCCTACACTTAAGTTTGGCCAGGAGATCGTTCCAAATGATATGATATGACCATGCTAGTCTTGGAAATTTGAACTTCATCTGAATTTTGAATTTGGTTTCTTGCAGAGGACCAGAGGTCTGTATCTGTGCTTTTGACCAAGCAGAACCAGATGGAATGGTGGAAGTTTTTGGTTAAAGGTGATCCTGAAATTGATACTCAGAAAGTAGAACCGGAGACCAGCAAGCTATCTGATTTGGACCCTGAAACAAGATCAACAGTGGAGAAAATGATGGTATGCAGCTTAGCCTTTCTGTTCTGTTCTGTTTTATTACACAATTAATGGATCGCAAGTAGCAATTAGGGTTTTTTCCTTTTGCCACATGCATGAGCCACCCTTTATCCCCCCATCCTTCCCTCCTCCTCTCACTATGTAATTCTATCCCTCCACGGTCAATTGTAAGTGGTGGCTTTTAACTTATTTCAAGGTTCTTTTGTTATTAATTTTTTAATCCTTAAATCCCTGTTCTTTTTTTGTGGTAGTTTGACCAGCGACAGAAGGCCCAGGGCCTTCCGACAAGTAGTGAGATGGAGAAGCAAGACCTCTTGAAGAAATTCATGGCTGAGGTGAACACTTAGACTCTTCTACCTTTATTATTTGTTCTATGACTCGCATTAAGATGTTACTGATCTCAATCTCTTGAACCCCTGCAGCACCCAGAGATGGACTTCTCAAAGGCTAAATTTAACTAATGGGTCTTTCTTCTTAGCTAAGCTCTTTTGGGGTGGAATGATGTGGCTATGGATAAGTTTTCGCGGTGATCTGGATTTGGCTCTTGTTATTTGCAGTAGAACTATTGTCCATATGAGTTGGTTCAAACTTCAGTCAGACCTGCATACACCCTTAGCCCAACATCCTATATATCCCATGATAAAGTGTTTCTTATACTTTATCTGGATTTGCGTTTTGTTTGCGCCATTTTGGGGTTGATTTGCCATCTCCCGTTGAGTGATTTCGTGATTTTACGAGTGGTTTTTAATGTTACAACTATCAGTCCTTGATGGGGTACGTCCGTGAGTGAGAAATCACAGGAGTGGACTAGATTGCAAAAGTTTTTTCTTACAATTTTTGGTTCAAAGTGGCCCCTTGATACCCCTTTCATTAGGCATGTCCTTGTGAAAAGTAAGGTCATTGGTAGATACGATAATGATAGTTCTTATGGTCCCTTTCTTTTGGTTGATTTTGTTTCCTCCATCCGGCAGTTTGCAGTAATAAGAATAACTTCACTAATCCTATCTATTTATGCCGAGGCAGGGAGGAATAAAATTATAGACAGTTCCAAATCCCAAACATCAAGTTTGGCTGCAAACAATGGAAGACCAGAAACTTGGTCATGGACCTCGTGTCTAACCCCTCCCGAGTTCCTCATAACTCAAGCCTGAACAACAGTCCAGCTCTAGAGTGTAGGACTGCAGAGTCCGTCCAGTCTGAAGCTTCATAGAAGTAGAAGACCCTCATGGTAGAGGAAAAGAAAGGGCTTCTTAGTTTTCACTAAAGCATTTATTGTACGGAAGTTTTATTAGTCTGAGCTTAAAAAAAAATTTGATCTCTATCTAGATATGTCTCTCTTGTTCGTGGCTGATAACATCGTTGACTATACAAAGCATTTACTATATGGAAGCTCACTACCAGTAAGCGTGTAGAAAAAATTTGATCGCATCTTTGACTAAACATAAGACCAAAGCATTCGCTATAAGGAAGTTCACTACTCTCTGAGCGTATAGAAAAATGTTGATCGCTATTCAGGTTGTATCTCTGGACTGTACATGACAAAATATCTAGGGCTGGTGCTGGTCGGAAGTAATCTTATAAGAGGAAAGATAATTTCGTAAGAGGAAGGATGATGATCACACTTTGAATGGATGAGGAAGACCCAACTCAAAAATTTTAACCTTTTATGGCATGGAAGGGTCAAGGGAGATAGGTTCATCGTGGTTGAGAGCTTACCCAATTTGGCCATCCTTTCGGCTTGGTACTAAATCAGCAGCAACCCAATGACTCATCATGTCGCCGTGTTGACTTGGGGCTTCCGAGTGTCTCCTAGGTGGGAATCCAAATTATGAGTGTGCAGGGTTGAGCTGCGCAAAATCCAAGCACGCCCCTTCACTTCCCAACTTGATCATCGTGCATCCACACGCTGCCACGTACGTTACCTTCTCGGGTCCTTTTCCACAAAAAGGTGCTGGTCCAGGGGGTGCCTTCCTGCCTTGTCCTGTACTTCAAAAGAAGGGGGGCAAATGATATGTATAGAGCTAATTCCACGAATATGACCCTAAAAGTTGCTACCAAAGCTTCATTTTCTCAGCTTGGGAGAAGGTACAAACCTGGTCCCCAAAAACGAAGCCTCAATGCAACAACAAGTTGGGCTTGGTGGTGCTAAAGTACAAGTGACATTGTTTTCATTGCATTATTTGTTTGGTTTTTGGAATTGTCTAGGAAAGTCTTATGCGGTAATAAGTTTCGACAATGATTCGTATTTGGAGTCGAACTTGAATGAGCTTAAACGGCTTCATCTCCGTGTCTGAGTGAGCGACCTTGCTGATATGTTCTTGGAACTTACGTCGTCAAGTCTTTCTCTACCTCGAGAAATTGTAGAAAAAGCCAATTTTAGACTCTTTTGCCCCTCCTTGCATTAGTCCTCCTTAAATGAGCAGAACATTCGACCAAGTATTTTCTTAGCAAATTGTTGATGCTCGTGTTGTGTTAAAACTCCAATAAGATGGTAAAAACAGTCTTATTTCTTCATGAAAAACTTTTTTGGTTGTTACCTCGGTTGTAGTAAAATAGCTACAACTCCCATGTAACGACAGTTAATTGTCTTTTAATGATTGTAGTGGCTTTTATTAGTGACGCTAAAAAATCGTTAAGAATTGGCTCTAAAAGTTTTAACAGAGAAATTATTAAAAATATTTAATAATCAAATATAAATAATTATAATTATCTTTAACAATCAGGGTAGCAGCAAAAAATTTCTTTTCTTAACGAAGTCCAAAAATTAATACTAGAAGATATTCTTCAAGGCCCTTTATCAGTCTACCACCCCTTGGGGTTTATATAACGCGTGCATTGGGTTGAAGTTTCTCTCGCAAGGTGCGGAGTTCAATTAGGCTACGTTGATGGGTAACATTTCCTCCCACGGGGGGTGCTTCTGTCCTTTACCTGTTGTGGACTATTCATTGCCGTGAGAGTACCAAATGACAAAGTCAATTTGTCCAAGAAAGAAAAGTTCTTAATCATTTTTCTTCTCAACCGTTGGGCTCCATATATTCGTCGCTGAATTTTGACATGTACTACATGTTACTGAATGCCCTTGGGGAGTACAAAGTGTACAACAATTCTAAGAAAATGCACAAAAATTGAGAACAACAACCCATGGGTTTATTTGGAGCACTTACCTTTTACCTGGTTTTACGAGTTTTTTTTATGTTCAGTAGAGAGGTATTAGAAATTTACAAACTCAGTTAAGTCTCACGGGAATACGTTTATTTGGCACATTTAGCTTTACTTGGTTATACTCCCTCCATCCCACATAATTTGATCAATTTTTTTCGCACGTAACTTAAAGATTTAAGTGGTATATATTGTGTTTCTCATTTTATCATTTAGCGAGAAGAAGGAAAGAAAAGTGGGTCAGGAGAGAAAAAAATGGGTTAGTGGAGTGTTAAATGTGGAGAAATAATGAATTAAAAAGTGGGACAGGAGAGAGAAAATGAGTTGATAGAGACTTAAATACGTAGAGAGAAATAGAATAAATAAAGTATAAATAAAGTAAATATGTAAAAATACATACGTATTTTTTTTTAATTTGAAAATGAGCAAACTTTTGTAAGACGGTCTAAAAAAAGAAAGTTGATCAAATTACGTGTGACGGAGGATGTAAGAAATTTTTGATGTTCAGTATAGAAGTATTAGAAATTTACAAACTCGATCAGGTCTCACGTGGCACAGCTTAGCCATTACACCTGTATCTCGTGAACGGCCAGTCTTTCATACTACTTTCTCTTCCTTTTTAACCTTTTTCTCAATTCCGTCATTTTCATTTTCTGTTTTTTCTTTCATCCTCCTTACAAGCTTCTTTCGATTCTCCTCTTCCTTCTCCTGTGTATTCAATAATTCTCACGACTACACAGAATATTAAAATCGGAATGTAACAACTGGCACAAGACGACAAGTGTCACGTTCTTGAAATGGCATCTTGTGTTTAATTGGAGCTGACAATGGTGACATCTTATCTCGCGCATGCTCCTTGCATATACGACGACGATTTCACTGTCATTGCACATTGGGGTTTTTTTTGGGTTGTGAAGAATGGCCGCTAAAGTTTTTATTGTTCTGCCTAAAGGGAGCAATTATTGTCCTTAGCAGCAAATTGGACTATAGGTGACGATTTCTATACTTTTTTGGTGCATTATTTAGTACTTGTATGCTGCTACAGATGTACTTATCTGAGTGCATTCTTAACTGTGATGTAGAATAATAAATATATTTGTCGTGAATCATGAGGTGTAAGACCAATATTCCTCATCTCACCTCACCTCACCTCAAGGATTAAAGTTCATGATGATTCAATAGCAAATGTAGAGAAAGTAACGCACAAAATTAGAGAGCAAAATGAAAGCTGTGAAGAACACAAAATCACGCACAAACAAACAAAAATACAACCCTAAGCCGGACTCCTCGCATGATTCGATAAACAATCCCGTTCAGCACCACCGGTATAATTACGAGACAAAGAGCAAGTAACCGCCACGAGCAAAGGAAGAACCAACAAAGGAAAAATGAGCACGAAAAAAAAAAAAGGAAAGAGAGAGTAGCTTCTATGATATGTTGTCACGCCACCGCTCGCGCGCGGTAGGAAATGAAGGAACTCAGTGGTGTCGGCAAAACGGGGTTACCTATTTTGCCTTTTTCAGGAAGAGATAGGGAGAATCTGTATGAACGACAGTTTTAGATATGTTTACTCTTGTTAAGGACAACACCATTATGATGAAACGTTTTTGAACTTTCAACTGTTCTCATTCATTAAATAATAACTTTTAAATCAATGAAAGATTAAAGAAGGTCATTGTGGAAAATTTCTTAACATTTTAATATGTAACCACTCCACCCACTTCAATTAAACCTTTTTTTATCCGCATTATTCTAATTGCTACACCCAAAATATCTGGCCGTCAACATTTGCACTCCATTTCTACTCTCCTTGCCTCTCGGTTTCCATTTCTCATGGCAAACTAATTTTCTTTCTTATGTATTTTTTTAATTTTGCGTCGATTAGATTTGTGTATATTTCTTGTATTGCACACACACATCGCACGTGCCGACGATCCCAGTATATCATTATAGCTTCTTCATAGAAAAACCTTTACTTTGTATGCATGGATGACAAAGAAGTTGAAATGATAACATTTACTTACGTTAAATTATTCTTAGTCAATTTTTTAACAGAGATGGTAGGTTAATTCCAAAACTAATCGGTAGACTTTAAATTGTGAATTAGCTCCCTTCTAACATAAAAATATAATACAGTATATCCCTAATCTAATAATTTATGGTGTGTGTTCAAGTACATCTTTCACACACACACACACACACACACACATATCCTCCTGTTTACTTATAAAAAAAGTACATCTTCCATATGTAACATCCCACAACAAGTGGTGAAGAGAGGAAAAAATTATATCAAGAAGTACACAATTTAAACTAAGAAACATCATTATCCCAAGTCCAGAAGGAACCAACCCAAAAATAATTAACTAATACCATATGTTGGCAGGTCATACCTCAGATCACATCTTAGAACACTTTTTTTTTTTTTTTCCATTTTAGGTATCTTTCAACAAAGTATTATTTTAACCAACCTATTTATGGGAACATAAAGTTGAAACAGAGACTCGATACTCGTACGAAAAAGTATGATTTTTCCGTTGAAAAATCAACCAGATACTTTGCGGGAAAAAACATAAAGTATGTAAAAATTAGGATAAACATTAGCAATGCGCCACAAAGGAAATTGCAGAGACATCTCTATTAGGACTGCATCAATCACTTCATGTGGACAATATGTGGTGCAAGTTGAGGTTTATCAGGTTGCAAAGTTTGGAAGTTTCGAAAATACAGAGATCAAAAGAGAAGGAAAGACAAAAGTTTTCAAAGATAAACTTATCGCAAAACCTTCAACACATCATGACTATGATTGCCACACCAAAGTTTAATAAGCCTCTAATAGTTACATCCGCATTTATCATCGTAGGTAGAATTGTTGTCGAGGTTTTATTGGCGATTGCTGGAATGACTATGCGGGAACGGAAGGAAAATGATTTGACCGAAGCCCCGTTTACGTGCCTCCGCTGTTTTTTGATTTACTAGTATAGAGCACGTTCTGTAGTCGAGAGTAATATTTCAAGTGATATTATTATCTTATTTGTGATCAAAAGAATGTAATTCAATTATGTTCTTATTTCTTTTGTGACTTGTTTTAGAAAAAATGTATAACTGATGTTCGCAATTGTAATTAGTTCAATATTTAAAAATATTCTTTATAAGCATCTGAATTGAAAAAATATTTGATGGTACTATTGAAAATAAAAGCAAATGAAAAAATTAAAAGAATAAATTTATGTCTTTGTTTTTGTAATCTGTTAAATGGTTTGTGGTTAAGATTTGTAATTTTCAAGATCAGGTGCTTTACATTTCATCATAAAAAATGCAAAACACCTGATCTTCAACTGCAATAACCGAACATATTTTTACTTCAAATTGGCACCATGTTTAAGCCTTTATTTTTTTTATGCATATTTAACCCTTTTTCCTCTTTTTGTTTTGTTTTGTTTTTGTTTTTCCAACAATTTTTTTGTTTCTTAATTGATTTTTTACGTATTTCAGTTTCTTAATTTTGTTTTTCAAATTTTCAATTGATTAATTGTTTGCTAATCTAAAAATACAAGAAAAAAAAATCAAAGTTCTCATTAATCAATTCAATATCTAATGTTTATTTCATTTTAACCAAATTAGAAAGATAATAATAAAGGAATTTTTTTATTCTGTTTCCAATGTATAGAATATATTCATTACTCAATGTTCTTTTAATTTCATCAAATTTAAAAGAGAGTAATAAAAGAAGGATAAGAATGTAATTGACGTAATTAACGGAGGACATAATCGTCCAAAAATAATTTACAACATTCATAATTTTGTAGGTAGCGCGCGCGCGCACACATAAATATTTGTTGCAACCACACATTTTGTTTCCCAATGTGTAAATGTAAGTTTCGATTAAATTTATGACCTAATGTTCATTAAACGCATTAAAATAACTAATTAGGGAATGGTAGTGTTGTCATTGGAAAAACTAACGGATGGCAAAATCGAAAATGATTACAAAATTAGTAATTAATAATAGTATTTATGAAATGGTAAGATTGTTATTGGAGTGGTTAATGGATGGCAAAAATGGAATAAAATCATTTAGATTCATATTTTTCATTAAACGCATTACAAAAACTAATTAAGGAAGGATATGGTTGTCATTGAAATAACTAACAGAGGGTAAAATCGAAAATAATTGCAAAATTAATAATAGTATTTATGAAAGGGTAGGATTGTTATTGAAGTGGTTAACGGATGACAAAAATGAAATAAAATGATTTATAAGATTCATACTTTTATAGGTAGTATATGTATAGATATAGATTATGGAGTTCATGACAAATCACTCTCAAAATTATTCAAATCACCAAACTACGAATATCAGTTCTGACGATTCGTTTCAGAATTGTTATTCAGAATAATGTATGTAACTGAGAAAGAGAAGAAGGAGATTTTATAAGTTTGTTAGTTCAAAGGATAAGTTTTTTTTTTCCTGAATTTTCAAAACCTTGATTTTGTATATTAATAGCCACCCTTTCATAAATTGTCAAGGACACGCCATTTTAGAAACAACTACTAAACTAATGCCTTTTTTAGAATTATTTCAAAGTCAACAAATTGTTACTAAAAAAAATGACTAACCGAAATAATTAAGAAAAAATTAAAAAATCAGGACGTTAGATCTTAAATTAACAAACCCACTAAAAATAACAGCTAAATGCGCCCGCTATAGCGCCACATGCGCTTGTGCGGTGCATTGCACGGTAACATTCTCAAACTTTCTTTTTAAGCATTTCAAAACAATTAAAAACAAGAGTAGCATGTGCTTGTTTTTAAGTTAAGAGAAATTTTCTTCTCTCTCCAATGTGAGAGAAAAGGAAGAACATAACCATTAGTTTCTAAACTTTACTAACAACACAGACTCACAATCTAAAGAACAAATTTTGGCTCCTACTCGGGTTGTAGGAATCTTCCTGCAACCCCATGTATAGTGATAATTAATAGTCGTTAAATGTTTCAAGCGACTTTTCTTCTAACACTTTCAGCAACAATTATTAGTAAAAAAAATTTAGTGTCACTAAATAAAAGTTACTAAAAACATTTAGAGACAATTAATTGTCGCTAAATAAGGGGTAGGAGGAAGATTCCTCCAACCGGAGTAGCAGCCAAAAAAATTTCCCAATCTAAATATAAAATCTAACACTAACAGCAATACTCCTAGCTATTGGTCCCTCCAATGATACTGTTTGATGATAAGTTATCGTCGTCCTAAACTATCTAAAGCGTATGAAAGAAGGTTAATCAAGTGACGATGAGTTTCGTGAGTGAGGTAGCTTTCCCCCCACAGTCACAGTAATTTTCTCGAGCTCCTTCATCAGATTAAACTTTGAAAGATGACTACGTACAAGAGAAGTATCATGGGCTTGCCATATAAAGTGAAATACACCTCTTATTGAAGGGCTTTCCTTAAAAGGGTATAAAAGCTGGCCATACTTGCTTCTAGCACTACTAGCATTAGCTTCTTTTAGGTTCGTTCTAAGCACCGTAGCAGCAAAATTCTGGACCATGCTGTTAAGGACCACACACACACACACACACACACACAAGTGCATTTTTCTGATTCTCATAGTTGGACTCCATGCAACAAAATGCGGCCTTAAAGAAGCTTATTATTAGTGTCATTCCCTTGTCCCGAATCAGTCACAATCACTTTTGTCAATGTCAAACTAGTTAGATGCCACTCTCAAAACCCTCTCTTCTTTCCATCTTTCCCATCAACTGTGTGTTTACATTCTAAAACAACAAAAAGAGCCTTCAACTGTGTCCCCATATATGCCCAAGAAGTTCCGAATGGACCAACTCCAGGTTCAATTATAAATTTGTCTACAAATTAGGACACGGCTGCACCGTGGAACATACCAATCCAGCTGTTTTCCCACGCATCTTGTAAATGCAACTAGAAGTTTCTCCTTTCATACTTTCTCATCTTACTTTTAAATTTTTTCATGCTATTGAAAAGCTTTTTAGTATACTAAAAGAGAGCGAACTTACTGTTCAAATGCACGTGCTGACTTATATCGTCTTACGTCGTGTAAGTACAAAAAGTAAGTTGGACATATATACATGGATGAATCAAGTCCTATTGCCTTAAGCTTTAAGGTCGAGTTGGACTTGTCTTACATACGTGGGTCATCCTTGGTAGGACACTTGACTTCCTCCTATCTCCATAACACGATATCAGACCCCGTAGTGATGACTTGGGTCTTGCACTCGGGTCTGTAACTCTTGAAATAATAGTAATTCTTGGCAGAGCAATACGCGAGAAGGAGTTAGCTTCGATGGGTGGACTCACACGCAAGGTGAGGAGATTGTTGAGATGCACGTGTAGGGAAGTTTTTAGGTTAAGTCGAAATCACTATGTATATGTTTAGCGTTCATGATTGTGAACACTGGGTAGCCTTATAACCTTCTAAGATAGCCTTATTAGGTAGCCAAAAATCTCCCAAACACTTATTACCTTCTAGCATCAATTCTCTTATCTTGTTGACGTTTAAAAAATGTAGCATGTGGGGAATTGGAGCAGCCAAATAAGTGAACATTATTCCGACACCACAGTGTGGAATGTGTGCTCCAAAAAGCCATGGTTGATGCAAAGCACTTACATAATTGTGTCTAGATCCATTTTCATCGCCTCTTTTCGGCAATTCATCCCTTTCTTCCTCTCTACTCAACCAAGTTCTTTATTGGGCGTACTGTTCATCCTTTGGCTCCTAGTTTGCTCGGCGCAGCTTTTGCTTTTCATCAATCAAAAAAGGATGTTTGATAAACCCCGAAGGATGAATTTTATACCGTCCAAAAGCGTTGGCAATTAAACCGTGACGTTAGTATCAAAATGGCCGGTGCCATACAATCACGACGACGGATCAAGATTGTCACTGAAAGTATTCTGTTACTATTACTAAAATTTATAATGATATTTTTTGTCGCTACAAAATATTTAGCGACATTTTTTTTTTGTATAGTACTTCTGCTATACATACATCAGAGGATCCTCATCCAATCGCAACGTGCAACTTCATATATGCATGTCTGCGTATCACGCTTGTTTGCTCGTGTACCACGTGCACGCTCGACAAAGGATGAACCGAAGATCCTTCACTGTTGTGTCTTTTCTTCTAACTACAATCGTGTGTAAACCCGATAATATTCGAAGGATAGGATGCAGCACAGTTTGTTGATTCGCCAAGTTTACCAGCGTTGGCATGGACAACACGACGTGATGAAGCAATAGAAACCCATGGGCACAGAGCTTTCCTCACATAAATTCCTTATTTTCCGAATGAGGGAATCTAAGGTTCGTAGGAATTGTCACTGCGAGACATCCCAAAGTGCACACCTGCCATCAGATACATTTTGCTCATCATTTAAAAGTGGGCATATGCTCCACTCAATCTTTATTGGAGCTTAGTTGAAATTCTCCTAGCTTTTCTAATATTCCGCCTTTAATCTTCTTTCCCAACTTGAAAACTATTTGACCTTAAATTATTCAATCCATACGTCTGGATGTGGATTCCTTTCACATGATTGGGAAATAGCAGAATATGAAAATGTCTGTTTTGGCACTACGTTATATTTTTTCACACTGTTATTCTCGCTATAAGTTTTATATTTCAGCGTTAATATACTTTTTAGCGCTTGAACGAAAGTACGTGTGGAACAACATGTAGGATGTGAAAATGAACGCAGTCATGGAAAATTTATGAAGATTTATATTATGAGTTAAAAGATTTAATGTTTTTTGCTTGAGGTTTTTATTATCAAATCTCATGCTTATTTTAATTGTACCTAAATAAAGATTTCATTATCCTGGACCCTGGTGTAAGAGAGTTTTTGGACTTGTTCATTATTTGAGTTGGCTCTTACCAAGTTTTCCTTGACCCCTATAATGGAAAACGACAAGGTGTTATTCTCCTTTCACTGTCATTCTACGCATGCTTCAGATAGAAAAGATTTTGACTGTAATTCAGGTAATAGGAATAATTTAAATTTTTTTATAGTAATTATTAATTGTCGCTAAATATTGGTAGTGATACTTTTATGAACGTTTTTAGTGATATTTCTTATCAACATTTTTTAGTGTCAATATTAAAAAAAATTTACTAATCAAATTTAACGACCATCATTTATCACTATACGGGGTTATCGACTATTCCTACTGTCAAGATTTTGTAGCCAAAAGATTTTCACGTGATGATGTGTTTACTAGAATTAGTTTTCAAATCCACCTTTAAAGATAGAATTGTAAATTTTCGGAGCCTTAGAAAATTTCCCCCACTATGCCAAAAAAACAAAAAATGCCCTGTTTGTGACATGGAAGTTTTGTTGGTGCCTTAACTATTCCATTGTCGGCGGTATTATTGGAAAGACATTGGCTACTATTCGATTGTAAAAAGATATTTACAACCCAATATAGCGATGACAGTCATCACTAAACATTTTTAGTGGCAATTGTTTGGTGACGTTAAAAGATGCGAACAAAAATTATTGCCGAAAGTATTAATACATCACTAAGCATATTTAACGATCATCTATTATCGCTATTTGGAGAACCGTAAGTATCTTCTTACGATCCAAATAGCAGCAAAAATTCATAGATATTATTTTACGAGTCTCGAAGTTTCCTACACACGTCTCTGTTGTTTCTTGCGATGACAAATGCATGAAGGCGGCCTAAAAGAGTACATATATTCTGTACGTATGCAGTATTGCAAAAGCAAATTGCGATGCGCAGGAATGGGGCTTTCCACATTCAGCCAGAATCTGAATAATTGGATCCAACTTTTTCTCTTTATTATTGCCAGTTTGATCCAACTGGAGTTGCTAAGAATCTTGCTTCGCCTCTTTGGATGCTAACAATGTTATTTTGGTATTTGTTTTGGAATCGCGAATCACACGCTATCTTGATCCTCTGTATTTTAGCTTTGCTGATAAAAGTTTTTAAGTAATGTTCTTCTCGGTCTTGTAGAAACACTTTATTGAATTTTAACGACAAAAATAGGGTATAAGTTTTGAAAACCGGAGTGCAATTATCGACCCTTATTTAGAAGGTTACTACACTAACCTCATCTCATTTTTCCGAATTACATTAGCTTCCCTCGAAGAGCGTTTGATTTTGAAACGTCCCGTCTCCTTCATCCTCTTTCAATTTCCTTCGACGTAATTTGGAGCGGATTGTGTTAGTTCTGTGGTGAAATCATCGTTTTCCTCTTTAGAAAGGGTATCTAAAGGCACCGACTCATGTTCGTAATTTTTGAAACGAAAAGGCATCCGAACAAAGAATGCACATTTCTGTTTTTGCACCTTTCTAAAACCAAGGAAACAAAAACAACCGCCACCAAAACATAGCCTAAGGACATTCTGCGGGCATAAATTGAATATATGCTCGTTGATCGCTCAATAGAAGGTAGTTTTCAGGTCTTAGACTGATTAGTCACACTCTTTTGATCTAGCTTGTGTGCGTGTATAAAGAAAATATTCGATAGTCCAATTTTGCAAACGAATATACAAGCGTTAACGCTCACTGTTCCCATGGATGCTTCAGGCACCATGTATATTTTACGGTCCCGAATTGCTGAAACCCTTCTGCAATAACATATTAGTATTATTATTGGATAGCTTAATATAAGAAAAGAACAAACATTTGTTGATTTTAGCTCTTTTAAGGGTTAGGTACTGAAAGGACGTCAGTTAATATGCAGGGGAAAGGGGTGCCAGGTTGAAATCAATCCTCTCGAACAATGACAAGGTTTTTTTGAGAGTCTAAGACATGCTATAGCATGGGCTTGACCATAACCCACATGGCGGTTACATGTTTCTACCTTATTTAGTGTTTTTTGCCTTTCTAGACGGTAAGTCTCTCCGGACCGACTTTAGCTTGACCATAACCCACATGGCGGTTACACGTTTCTACCTTATTTAGTGTTTTTTGCCTTTCTAGACGGTAAGTCTCTCCGGACCGACTTTAGCGTCAATTGAAACAAAATCTCATTTCAGGACGATCTTAAGAGCGCACTCTCCACGTCGATCTAATTGCAGTCAGAGGAGTATTTTTCCTCTGATTGTCAGCTCCAAGATTCGAACCAGGAAGTCAATGAAGAGAACAAACTTCCTTGCCAACCAAATCAAACTCCTTGTTTTTTGTTTTTTTAATTATGAAAATAAGAAATCGTAAACGTGAAAAGCTACCCAGAGAGCACCAACAGGGTGAAAAATCACCATAGCAATCACACTGTCCAGTGATATACTAGTACACCAGTGCACTGTATGTAAGTCACTGGAATGACAAACTTGCAGATTAAGCTAATCAGTTAAGTGTAAGACTAATGCAATCCGCCCCAGGCCTTATGGGCAGTAGCTTCAGCAAATAGAGGAGATGGGCATGTTTATTAGGAACTCAAACTGGTTTGGTCAGTCCAAAGGGGAGGGGGAGAGAGAGGTAGAGAGGCCAACCCAGTTTTGCAGTTTTGAGTTCCTAAGAAACAAACCCTCATACTCTACAGAGTACTGGCATTATGTTATGACTAGTAGTAAGGCATCAAATGAGCATCAAGCATTTCTTTGACCTTAAGCTGGTTGAATGGTAGCATTACCATTTATGCCTGCCTGACAATGACTTTGATGGATTTTAGTAAGAGCCCAATCTATGATACTAGTAACAATAATAATCACAATGACATCCAATAATGGCAACCACTGAAACAAAAAATTAACTATAGTAAATTTAAATATCTGATGCATATGAGTTGTGGACACAATTGCCCTTTTTGTGAGACTCCCTGTTCAAAGAAAAAAAGAAAAAGGAAAAGATAATGCTTATACCAAGCAACAAGTTACAATAAAATACTTAAGTATTAGGCGATCGAGATAAGCTATTCTATACAATTAATTCTCAACGTATCAACCTCGGCAAATAGATTCACATAGTCGCCTATACTAAAGTAAAACTACTGAAACTTATGAGGTGATACCGGAAGGGTTCGTTCATAAGTTGATTTGACCGTTTGATTGGTCGTGACAATTGTAACGAACCATATTGTTCGGTCAATTATCTAACTGCTTTAAACTTTTAAGGAATTAATAACTTAATACGGTATCAAAGTTCTTTGTTGCGCAATCGATTATTTTCGCTTGAACATGTATTTACCTCTTTATAATAGCGTAATTTGCTCTTCGTTAATCTATGTACTTGGTAATAGTGTATTTTAATTTATCACTTAATATCAAATTGTCTATCCGTTAACCGAGGACTTAGACACATGCTTTGACCGTTTAAACTTTATAAGATACTCCGTAACAAATAACTTATTAGTAACCTAGATTAACTTTTTATAATGCCAGTTATAGTAAGTACTAATGATAAAAAATTTGACAGAATTGCTTACAACTTCTCAACTTGTAATTTACTACGACTGATGCACATGTTGCTTGCTCAATGCTGCTTGCTCCAGAAACATGCACATTGATGCAAATTGCAGGTGCAGTTGCACCATAAATAATAGACATCCAAGCTTTGGTGCTCTTCATCCGGTACATGAAGCATGCCCCAGTTGCACCCAAAAAAAAAAAATGAAGCATGCCATACCCAAAATAATTTACTCGTTTACTATTAAAACCTAGCATTATAGAGACACATTGGGAGATGTGCCTATTATAACATTGGCAATCAATGATGTTGATGTCCCCTTTTACACCTTGTCCTCATTATATCATATTCTGTCACATTCATATTATAAGTTGTTTTATGCTCTTTTTTATTCATTTCTTTCACTATCTCAAGCTTGATTTTTGTAGTTATATATCACCCATTTGGTTTTTGGAAACCCCCTCAAGCTTACGATATATAAAAATTGAAGCCCCCAAGAACCAACCAAAATAGTGTCTTTTCACCCACTTTCTCTGTCTAAATTACGGCAGTTCTGCTGCTCTGCAGCTGTTCTTGTTTTCTTTTGCCCAGGGATTTCTCTATAAAAAGGGTCTCCTTCTCCATTGAAGCAGCTCTGCTTTGAAGCCTGTTCTTTTGGAGAGAGGAGAAAGAAGGAGACAAGAAGAGGTTGGAGCGACAGACAGAGCAAAGCAAAGTAAAAATGTATGCAGAAACTGGGCTTCTGTTTCCGTACTTCCAGAACTTCTCACTTGAAGTTCAACAGCTTGAGGATTTCTGGTGCTGTAATAAACCAAGTGATTCAATGGTAAGTTCTTCAACACTGTGTAAACTCTCTGTGTGTGTGTCTCTCTCTTTCTGTGTGTGGATGCAGCTATTCTTGTTTATTTGTTTGAATATGATCAGCATTTTGTGTCTGGAGTATGATTTTTTTGCAAAATTCATGCTTCAATTGTATTTGCTGAACTTACTGGAATAAAGGGCTTTGAAACTTGGTTGTGTTCATTGGAATTATCAGGAGTAAATTTCAGAATTGAGTCGTTTTTAGAAGCTCTTGAAAAGGTTTGCTCTTTATTTACTGGGATTTGCCTTTTTTTAACTGTATTTATTCATTAGGTTTTTCTTGAATATTTTCTTCAGCATCCAAACTGGGTATGTATGGGAACTGCTTTTAGTTCATGTGTTTGGTTTTTACTTATAGAATGGAATTAAATGTTTCTTTGGGCAAGAGAAAGGGACATTTATGGAAAGTATTGGAATAATTATTATGTTGTGGATCTGTAAAATGAAAGACAGAAGAGTTGAAATAAAATCACAATCATGACTTCCGTGTTCCACGCTCTCTTTTCTAATTTTCTTCAGAGGAAAAGACATTTTTGCCAGGGATTTCTTCTCTATCCCCCCTTCTTGGATCTTTGATTTTATCAGATTTTCTTATATCAACTTGGTGTTGAGGATTCACTTTTCAGCGCACTTAAAAAGATCAAAGAGGAAAAAGATGGAGGAAAGCAAAAGCTAAGCTGCTTCTTCTATTGTTATTCCAATGGCTTTTGTTTGGTGGAAGTACCAGTTAAGGGGAAAAGGAAATACCCTTGGAAAAGTTGCACTTTTTGGTTGCTCTTATGAGAAGATGGGTTATTTTTATAGTCATGCACTTCTCGAGTGTTTGAAAGGTTTGAACTTCTAGTTACTTGACTATTAAGGCCAGCAGCTAACTCTTGCTTCTTCCTCAGGAAACTCTTTTCAGGGTTTGGCCATCCCTCACCATATAATTTTTAAGGTGACAACATCTAGTGACTCGTCCCTCCTGACTTTCTAGGGACAAGCCTAGTCTTTGTAGCCCCTCTTGACAAAAAAAAAATAAAAAAATTGTTTTGGAAATGAATCTGTTATCTTAGCAGATTATTCTGCCACATATACAAAATTTTTGGCCAAGCACGTATATGTTGATCCTTAAGAAATATACTCAATACCCAGAAGTGCCTAACGAGGGCGACTTTCCATGTGCATGTGATGGATAACTGAATAAGTAAGTCACTTACCATTGATTTAGAGGACCTGGGAACGTCCTCGGTCCAAAATGTAAGGTATTGACTCCATAGATATCTCGGAATAAGAATCTCCACATCGTCCTCCTGCTATCATGCATGACTATGCAGCTCTAGTCCAGCATCTGATTTGTATCGTACATGATACATGGTTGTGCTCTATTCAACGTTTGATTGTTTTGGTTTAGTACGTGAATGAAAGCCTATTAACTGTCCAATGTTACATGAAAATTTCATATTCAGCAATCAAAGATTCTCTTGCAACTTCTATGTAAACAGTGATTTAGACTCTAGGAGTAGCTCATGATGCACATTTTTTGGAGATGCACTGAGAAGGCCAGTTAAGTTAGCATCTGGGTTCAAGGAGTAGAACACAACGGGAGGGAGTGATCCACAAGACATTTAGGGTCCATGGGTCAAACTTTACATGCGTAGGATTAATAGGTTGGATTGATCTTAAGACCCAGGGCATTTATTTTATCCTAGATTTTTAAACTTGTGAAAAATTGCTAGAGGAGGTTATTCAATTAGACAAGTCAAGAACTTATTTTATCTCTCTTTACAATTGTTACAATAAGGAAAAAACAGCAGGAGACAGCTTTGAGGTTTAGGGTACAGGAGACTGTTTTTTTACTATTTTTAGCTTTTAGATCTATTCTTCTTCGGATGTTGAATGTGTGTGTGCCTGGCAAGTATGTGCAATGTTCCAAGCTCCTCAGTCTGTATGGCATCTATTAAGTATGACTTACTAATTGGAAGTTATTACAATTTCTGCATACGGGTAAAATGTTCTTTGCTTAAGTACACAAATTATGTCGTTAAATTCATTTCTTTTCAACTATTGCTTTTCATCCATTTTGTGAATTACAATTACGTGCTATCTTTCTGGGGTTTTCTGCATATTGTTGTCAAAGTATCCTGATTGCCTAAACAGCATCCTGGAGTATATCTACTTTTAAAATGTGAACCTGGATTGAGGATAATGGTCAATTCAGTCACTACGTTAATTTGTGAAGCGATCTGATGAAGTTTTGTTACTTAAAGTTTTTTTAGTATGTGCATTTTTCTTTGGTACTTTCAGATCTTAAATGTGTCTTGATGTAGTGACGCACGATGTATTATTTTAAACATACCTTTAATAGTGTGTTTTTGTAGAGTCTTTGCTTCGATTAGGGGCTGTTTTGGAGCCCTGATCCTTTTTGTTTTGCTGCTTTCTATACGCATTGTGTATAATATCTTTCTTTTAACTCAGGGCAACTTGGTCCAGACCTCCACCATCTTGGAATATGATCTCGGGGGTGAAGGGGATCTTTTCAAAGCTCCAGAACCTATCATTGAAGAACCAATGATTGGCCTTGATCCCATGGCGGCTGCCATTTCAATGATGTCTTGTGGAGAAGATGTCCTATCTCCCCAAGAACTCAAGGTTGCAGATATTGGATCAATCCAGACTGAGCAACTTCTGAGCGAGGTTTACTACGAGTGCAAGAAGGATATCTTGGCAAAGGAGGGATCAGAAACTCCACTTTCTGAGATCATGAAAATCAAGATTCCTTTCAGGACAGATGAGAACCCCATGGCCGAGGGGTCATTATTATCTCAGGGACAGTTCCTGAAAAGCGTTAGCTCAGAGTGTTTGAGCTCAATGGAGTGGACACAGGGGGGCCCAATTCGGCCAAACTTTCTCGATTTTCCTGGAGTGGACTTCGGGACTGTCTATGGGATGCGAAGGGCATACAGTGACAGCGACATAAAGGTCACCCTCTTGCATTTTCTTATCTGTTGTATTTCTATTTTATGTATATTTTCTCTGATTTACTTGAATTGGGGCCTCTTAAGTGATTTGTGGGAAATGTAAGGATCAAACTCCATAGGTAATAGATGAAGAGTTTAACGACCTGGAAGAAATTTTGTCTCATCAATTTGGAAAAGAAACAGGAAGAGAAAGATGACGATGGAAATGCGAATGCGACTCGTCTATGAAACAATTAATGTGCCTAGTATTTAAAAGCACTTGTTCACTTAACCTTTACATTCTTTATAGCACCATATGTCCATGGTCCTTGGTAGTCCAATCGTACTGTAAACAGATGTAAGAAGCAGAATCATGCAAGACAGCTTAAGCCTTGAACCCTACTATATCAAGGGCAATACGGAAGAAATCCAGTGGCAACATTTTGCAATGATGGAGTATAACTAGCAATGAATGCCATGTGCTGAACTAGCTGGAAATAGAAAGTAAGGTTCAGATCAAACAATTTTTCACTTACAGATTTACAGGAGTTTCTGTAAAAATGTCAGGAGGGTGGTAAAAATATCGCAATGTTTGAACGAGAGATATTTCGTGCTTCTTGTGATGTTTTAAGGTAATGGTTCAACGGTCAATCTATCATCACTACAGAGTACCCTGATCAATGCTTAGCTCTACACAAAAGCATTATGAACCCATTTCGTTTTTATTATGGAGTAAATCTCTTGTCATCTTTTGCTCCTTTTTAGATCTACCCTTTTAGATGTCAGTTCTCCTTTTTCTGAGCGTCTGCAACAAACCACCTGCAGTCTGTCAATATACATCTGTGATATAGCCCTGGGCATATATTGGTTTTGTGACGAAGTCTACAAACTGAGAATTGTTTAGATGTTTCTGGTCATTTAACAGGATGGGACAGGGTCATTGATACTGAGTTTTTATGACAGAATCTTGCTAATGGTAATGTGAGCCTCATCCATTCCCCCCTCGGGCAGCCACAACTATTCACCAATTGCACCACAGAAGATCGCAGGCAAAAGCTTTCCAGATACAGGAATAAGAAGAACAAGAGGAACTTTGGCAGGAAAATTAAGGTGAATACTGGGCAGTCTTTTTTGCTATGCTTTTTTTTTTTTGTGATATCCCATTAATTGCATCATCAGCTCTTAGAATGGGACGTCTCTCTCGTTGTGCCACAAGGGGACATGCACGAAGTTCATCTGCCATACCCCTGGCCCTGGCATAAAGGGTATGCGTATAGTAATAAACGGGAACATTACTCACCTGAAAATTGCTCTGCTGGGCATAGTTTCGGTTATGGTGGCAGTTTCAATAGCCAACTGACAATATGAACTTAGATGGTTGAGCTTATACTAAATGTTTTGTGAATCTGATTTGTACACAATAGGATTTATAGCACTTCGCCTCCCGTCTACTTTGGAACAATTGCAGTTACCTCGCTTTATAGCTTAAAAGGTTGCAGCAAGCCTCCTACTTCAAGAAAATTGGGCAAAAGCCAAGCTTTAGCGACTTTTTTTAAAATTTTGCTATTTCTAAAAAGTTAAGAGGCTTTGTTGCCTCATATTGCGCCATAGTCTACATTTTGTACATTTGATTAGTTCAAGAAGGTTCACTGAAATTTTTTGAAGTCGAGTGTGGTAAAGTGCAAACATCCTAGGGCAATATGCCCTTAAGCAAAATCTTGGGCAGTGCCCTGGGTTTTTCTCTTGCTTAATCGCTGCGTAGGCGCCACAAAGTTGACCAGTACAATTAGAGCTAAGTACTGTTCAGATTGTGAACTTAGATTCTGTTCCCACTCTAGTGGTGATATCTCATTTTCTTCCCTTGGTACGGCTCACTATTCACTCCAGGTAGCTTTCTCTTAGGTAGCTTGGGGCACTTTTACATAGCAACTCTTGGGGTTCCTTCACTTCAGCAGACTACGGATTTATGATACCAAATGTAATGTGCTTGACCAACATGTCTTCAACCAATTGGTCAGGAGATTAATCGAATACTTTAAGAAACCTCATCCCATCGCCTGTCCACTACTTTAGTATGCTCCTTCATATCTCTAGCGTGATTTCGGAAAAAAATTGTGCGCTTCCTCTTGAAATAATACACTTACACGGTGTTTGCTTCAGTATGCTTGCAGGAAGGCTCTAGCCGACAGTCAGCCGAGAGTCCGTGGAAGGTTTGCGAAGACTGACGAATCGGAAATTTCAAGAAAGCAGTAAACATTAACTCTCAACCGTAAGAAGAAACGTAGGAATGCAGTAGCTGTAGACTTGATGAACGAGATCCATGGTAGTTTAAGCCTGTCATGACCTCAGTCAACTCTTCGACAGGTTTGCTCAATAAGCTGGTGCCCCCGAAGGCGCAAACTAGTGGAGCTCTTATTAGTTGCAATAATCTCCTTTTTGTAGATGGCATTGTTTAACTGGAGTTGTATATAACTTTGTTGAATAAAAGCAATCAGTCCTCGTAGTTTATATATGTAATGAGTCGTGGTATTTCTCCTCTGTTTTGCTTCTGACTCATGCAGTATGAATGTATGAAGTACACCTGATGGTGTTTCTGTTGCGTATGTTCAATCCCTTAACAAATGGGTGGAAGCAAACTTAGAACAAATGGACAAGCTGTTTTACCGAAAATCTTCAAACACAGTCATCTATCAGTGTAATGTTGAGTCCAAAATCACTGTTTCTATCAGTAAGGAAGGAGAGAGGTGGAGAACCCTTCAGTATCATCACAAGAAAACCAAAATTCTGAGGTTTTTCATATTAACCTCGTGATTTGCAGCTCCAGATATTGTACAGAACTGTTCAATGTACTCTCCTAGTCCTATCTGTATTAGGGGTTAATCAGAGAACAACCTTTCATTTTTAGTCCAGAGTCCAGATGCACACACCCCTGGGGCTCTGTAGACACTCGAGAAGGGCCAAGCCAGCCACGGTTTGAGTAATACATAAGATTGATAACACTTTTATCCGGACTTGAAATCGGCTGTCCACAAGATGTAGGCGAGTTGAAGATAGCACGGATTATCACCCAAAAATCGTGTTTAATAATTTTTGTTACGCTTCGTGATCAGCGATACTCGTAGCATATTGACTCACTTTAAGCACAAATGGGTATCTAGAGAAAAGAACTGCCCTGGCCCCCTTTCAACACCGCCGTTCTCAACTTCATCAACCTACACATTTGTTTGACTTTTGACCACTCATGGCTTTACATTCATCCTGCCCAAATTCGGGCATTCAGCACGTCCGGTGGCTTCCATCTCCTTCCGATCCTTCCATCTTGGATCAAAGCTATTAAACCCAGAGCTGTCAATCCAGTTGCTCTTTAACAAGGCAATAATGGAGTCTCTGTATGTAAATCGACTTGTTTTTTACCCCAGCCATCTTTACCTAGATTAGAAGCTTGTGGCTGCCTAAAAGAGTCCTCATCACTCTCTCCCCTTTCTCCTTGCTCTTCTTCATCTCTCTGTGCAGCTTGCATGTGTCAAGAAGAAACTTCAAGCGACGAAATAAGGTAAACGCTTCCATTACCTGCCACAGCATTTTTGTCATTTTGAAAAAGAATCTTCTTGTGCAGTGACCCATCTACCAAAAAGCTACAACAATTTTCATAAAAAATTGCCTCACACATGACATAAAATTGTCCCCAATACTTCAATTATCAGCTGGAGACTCCACATTTTATTTTTCAGTTTCTTTTACCAACTAAAAAAATCATCGATCGACAGCGCGAACCGCCGTAACGAACTCGATTTCCTAGACTTATGATGTAGACAGCCCAATAGACTTTCCGTCTTTCCCACCGTGAAAAGTGGCAAAAAAGTTCATCCAAAATCACAGCCGAAGGTGAATAATTTTTCATTTTTTCAGCCGCTTCCGTGTAATTAAAATTCCTAACCGGAGTTTTTGGCCACCCTCTCGCACGTTTTAAGGCCATGCCTGCCACTAGTTCTGCCGATTCCAGCTAATAGCAACCGAAACAGTAACCTGAAACTCACTTGGGTTCCGTAGAGAAGAAAAACAATTAAAAATGACATAACATTGCTGAAACGCAGCTCTGGTCAACGGGCGGAGAAATGTATGCACCCCTAGTACCACTTTTTTGCCTTTGCCAACACCACCAAGTATGACCTTTTTCCCCCATGGGCGGCATCTTTGGCAACACAACTCTAACAATCAACCCATCGACCTCTACAGCATCTTTTACACAGACCCAAATCACCTGCCACCCCCAACAAAATCTTGGACACACCCACAGTAAGACCCACCAATTTACCCTCTTCAATCTCATCATTCGTCCCTCAAAACAGAGAGCAATAGTCTGAATCCCAAAATTCTAAGAACAACTTTTTCTTTTTATACTATTTTTAAGTATGATTTTCTTACCCCTTATTTATTAACAGTGTTGAGCAAGATTATGTCCCATAAAAGGTGGCACCATGTTCCCTAATCACCCCCGCCAATAAACTGGCCCTCAAAGTTTCAAACTTGTGCCTCTTCTTCACGGACGTTGCTCACCCACTTCAGACCAAAGCTCTCGCACACCTAAACTCCATAGACATGACCTTGATTCCATGTCAACAGTCTCGACGAGCCACGGTAACCACTCTCGAACACCCACAAAAGTTCTTAGCCAAAAGTTGTAATTTTTGTGCACAAAACAGAAACTTGCTGCCAACTTTCTTGGAGCTTACTCTTGTCATGTCATTCATTCCCTCTTGCTGAAGAGAAGACCCACGTACGTACCACCATGGCTCATGGACATGGCTCACCCACCGCCACCGCCAGCTTGCCACCGTAGGTTGAGGTTGGACCCCAAGCACGCGTCAGCATTATACATATACTCCTAGTTGTATTTGCATTACTCAACTTTCACAATCATAACTTGCCCCTCTATCTCTCTCTCTCTCTCTCTGACTCACCTATACATATGCAGGACTGTATCTATATATGCATATATCCTCTTTCCCAAAAATCTCTCCTTCCCCCTTTGTTTTAAAAAGAATTGCTTTGCAGAGTTGGATCAAAATTTTATCTACTTTAGAAGACCATAAAATACAATAAGAAAAGTCTGTTTATTAGCGCTCTCTCTCTCTCGTCGACTCGTTAGCAGTTAGAACAGAGATCCCCTATTTACACACACACACACCCATCTCTGCTTCATCACGGCAGGCAATTTTCCCGCTCAATTTTCTCTCGTTAATGGGAATCCGGCTCTCGTTTCAATCTTTTACCGTGGGTTTCTCGAGAAAATTTGCTTTCCTTCTCTCTCTGTGGCGTGTGTAAACTCTTCCTGTTTGCTTCGAGTAGATGAATTAGGGTTTCGAATTCGGTAGAATTAGGGCTTTGGAGGGCGAATTGGCGATTGAGGGGAGATGATAATCAAGCGCAACTTGAAATCGGTAATGCCGAGTTTGAAGCGGTGCCGAGTAGGTGACTCGGCCGGCGAGGACGAGGAAGCCTCCGGCGAGCGGAAGAAGCGCAGGGCGAACGGGTACTACCCTCTCCACCTGCTCGGGGAGGTCGCCGCCGGCATAATTCCGATAGGCAGCTACGGACTGCACCACATCTTGGGCGGCGGCGGCGGAGGAGGTGGAAGTAAGGGCTGCGGCGGAGTAGCGGCGGCGGCGTGGTGCAGGGAGGAGGTGGTGGTGGTGGAGTCCAAACCGAGGGTTAAGGAGGCGGCGCCGAGAGTGGGCAGTGATCGGGTGCAGGAGGCTCCACGGCCGCCGCTGGTTAGGACATCGAGGGGGCGTGTTCAGGTACTCCCTTCCAAGTTTAATGATTCGGTCTTGGATAATTGGAAGAAAGAGAAGAGTAAAGGTAGTGGTAGTGGCAGTAGGGAGTCGAATTTAGACCCCGAATTTATTCCATACAAGGAGAAAAATAGTTTCAAAATCCCCAAAGTAGCAAATAAATACCATAATGAGGATAAGGATAAGGTTAACTATCAATGTCGTAAATCTTCGCCGTTGTTTGAGGAGGAGTATGAGGAATATGGGTGTCAGGGGTTTAAGAGTTCGCGCAGAGAGTATCCCATTGGGGGATTTAGGGAAGAAATAGATGGCATTGATGGGTTGGAGGAGGAGGAGGAGAGTGGGGTGTATGGGATGAAGGACTTTGGTCCGGGAGATATCGTGTGGGCGATGTCAGGGGCGGATTATCCTGCTTGGCCGGCCATTGTTCTTGATCCGTCGATGCAAGCTCCACAACAAGTTTTGAGCTTTCGGGTTGCTGGTGCAGTTTGCGTTATGTTCTTTGGTTACTCTGGGAATGGAACGCAGAGGGTAAGTTTTACTTTCTGTCTCTAGCTAATGGCTGTGTGTTATATTTTGCGTCTTTTTTTATGTTGTTTTGTCTGGAGTAACTGTGTTCATTGCAATTCTTTACTGATGTTGAGCAGGACTATGCATGGATCAAACGAGGGATGATATTTCCATTTGTAGAATCTGTAGACAGGTCTGTGATTGTCAGGTTGATTTGTTGTGTTGAAATTGTCACTTGAAAGCAGGATTCTGATCCATATTCGCTTGGATCAGGTTTCAGGGGCAGACAGATTTGAACGATAGCAAGCCCAGCGATCTTCGGTCTGCAATTGAGGAGGCATTTCTGGCAGAACAAGGCTTTACTGAGATGCTGATGGTGGAAATCAATGCAGCAGCTGGAAATTTTGGTTATCTTGGGGCTATTCCTAGAAGGGTCCAAGAGACTAGTAATACAAATCAGCATCACGATTGTGACTCCCGGAAGCAGGCAAGTTGCCTTACAGCTTTGTGCCTTTTTTTGACACTTCAACATGTCGGTAACCATGGTTATATATGTTATCTGAGTAACAAGTGTACCGTTCTCTGATCTTAGGGGAGTTCAAAACAAGTAAAACGACCTTTTATTTTACCTAAGCATACAATTAAAATTTTGACCGTAGAGCCTCTATCTCACATAAAATATTTTGGTCCTTTTACTATTGTTTTGCCTAATATGTCTTTTTCTGAACTGGTTTATATGTTATACTAGTGTTGTTAATAGTACTTGCTGTAGGGTGTTTACTGTTAAAATTACATGATTTTTCCCTTGCTGCAGTTAACAAAACGAAAGCATTGTTGTGGCATATGCAAGAAGATTCGGCATCATTCAGAGAGTGGGAGCTGGGTGAGCAAGTCTACAATCTGAACTAGTCTTGCTTCTTCCCAAAAAAAAACTAGTCTCGGTGGTTCTGTTGTTTTTATGTGCCTTGAGATTGTTATTTGATGATCTTTTAATTAATCTCCTATAATTTTACTCGATTAGGTACGTTGTGATGGTTGCAAAGTGTGGGTGCACGCGGAGTGTGACAAAATCTCCGGCAATCTTTTCAAGGTCTCTTCTTCAAAGAATAAGTATCTTTGTGTATTTGGAGGGAATGTTTGTTCCGACACCCTCATATGCTTGTCCACACCCAGTTGTCGATAGAAATGTTAATATTTTGTCTCTAACTCACTTTTAGCGACATATGAGTGTGTGAAAAAGCATAACAAGTTTCGGGTATTGTACTCCCTTCGTTCCATTAAAATTTTCCCATTTGGTTTTTTGCAAATTTCTAGGAAGATTTAGTACATGTAAATGTTGACTTCACTCATTGTTTTTACCCTTGCTTGACTTGCCAAATGATACTTGTTTAATCTATGATTGCTATTTGAGTTTAATTAGATGTTTAAATGCTACTAAATGAATCGTAGGCATTCACTAAAAGTCAAAGGCGAAAATCCAACGGGAAGGAAGTAGTAGAAAGTCGTGTGTGTGAAGTTCTTTCTTTTCTGTCTCCTTTAAAGTTTATTTTATGATTTACTGTTTTCTAGGATCTGGAGACAACTGACTATTACTGCCCTGGATGCAAAGCAAAGTTTAACTTTGAATTGTCAGATTCAGAAGATTGGCAGCCTAAAGCCAAGTAAGTCTCAGCCATATGTGAGCTGGCAATCCCTTCTCTGTCATTCAGAGCAAAAGTTGAATGTTTTACTTCTTAGCATCCAATTTGATCTTTTGTTTCAGAAACAACAGAAACAATGGTCTGCCTGACAAGGTTACAGTTGTCTGCACTGGAGTGGAAGGCTTATATTTTCCCAGCCTTCACTTGTAAGTATACACAACTTCATGACTCCGTAGTTGCATCATCGGACAGGAATAAGAACTTATAGGAGAGATGTTCGAGATGTTCTTATCTTGTCTATTGTGCTCCGAATCTTTCTAGCATTTGATAGATTTTATTTTTCCAACTGGCTCCAGCTGCCTCACTTGTATGTAAGAGGTGCTTTAATTTTTTGTTGGGAACCTAATATTAAGGTTGGTGCTAATACATCCAGAGTACTCTGGTTATCAACTCAGCTGCCTCTATTTAAATTTTTTTATCGTATAATCTGGAGTAAAAGGATTCCAAACTTTGCGTGCTGATACCAAAAACCGGTGCCTTGTCACTTCGCTAATTTTTTTAAGAGTATTTTTATCCAAGAATATCATTTAAAGATATATTCATCTTAGGAACTGCAAGAATTTGCATTGGAGTTGTTATTTGTCCTAATTTATATTTTAAGTGGACATTGGGATAAAATCGTATTTTAAGGTGATGAGTTGCTGTGGTGAAATAAGTTGATGCTAGTTGGCCGTATTTATGTCTTGGCGCTATATATGCAATGTTCTTTGATGACACAGTAAAGGGAAGCAGACAGCCTATATATACATCTTGTCCGTTATGCAAGCAAGCCTATCTTTGAATTAAAGAAGAAATGATGTAGTGTATCAGTATGTCTGAGGTATACAAGACAAACGCTATTTTGCCTATTTGCTGTTGGCAAATAACTGAACATAGAAAAATGTTCTTTAGCAGCTGGCTTATTGAATGCAGACACATTTTTTTTCCATCTTTGATTTTATTGGCGACGCTCGCCTTATTTAATGCAGGTGCATTAATTAATCTTTTCATTTTTTGGTGGTGCTTATTGCCAGCATAAAACAATAAACATTAGTAGGCTGCTGGTGACACTTGGACTGCATTTTAAGTGTTGCTTTAACTGATATAATCTAAAAGCATTAACTTACTGTCTCAATGATCTGTCAAGAGGTAGAGGAGATGAATCATTAGCATTTGTTGGGGCTCTAGTCTTTGTTAGTATTTTTTGAGGGTCTTCAACTAATTTGGCATATTGTGGAACATATTAGCCATGAAACTCGCAGTACTTTTATACTGAAGGTTAAAAGTTCAAATGTTCACAATTGTAATGGACAGACATATATGTTGATATCGTGTGTACGTTTACATATGTTTGTACCAATATTCATGGACTTAAACAAGTTCTTGAGGTTCCTGGGTTAATATTTTACTTAAATGTCATAATGATGTCCAATTCGAAGGTGGATCACTATACAATGGACTTTTAGAATAAGTAAAGATGAAACTCCTACTATCTTAAGCTCTCGAAATTTTGCTAAACTGATTGGGGATTTTAGCTTAAATTAAGTAAGTTGAGGATATGGGTTTTGTACTTTTGATATGAATTGGGTAGCTCTGTTAATTGATGCGGAACTTGTTTGGCATTTCGTGATATTAATCTAGGCAACAGATATTTAGGCAATACGTAAAAGTTTTCATCAAAGTTCTCATTCGTGGCCAATCAATCTCAGTATCTAACGATGCTATTCTGGTTGACTGACTGTTGAATTGTTGTCTGCTCGCCTCGGGAGAATAATTATTGAGATATGTTTGTAATTTGGAAATTTCAGTCTGATATCTATTCCATGTTCCTTCCCCCTTTCCTTATGTTACAGAGTTGTTTGCAAGTGTGGATCTTGTGGGACGGAAAAACAGGCACTTAGTGAATGGGAGCGGCATACAGGTTCAAAAACGAAAAATTGGAAGACTAGTGTCAGGGTGAAAGGTTCAATGTTACCACTGGAACAATGGGTTTGTACCTGAAATTCCTTTTCCTTTGTGGTTTGCAACTTTTCTTTTTCCTAGACTGCTTCTGAGGGGACTTTTTGGTTTGTGTATGCATATATCCAACAAATTAGTACTTACTCATAAAATTAATGTAAACATATCCTTATTCAAAAATATATATGTGTGCTTATTCAAAAGATATATATATATACATATAGATACATATACATACATATATATATATATACATATATATATATGTACACACATATATATATATATATAGATACATATATATGTACACACACACACACACACACACACATATATATATATATATATATATATATATATATATATATATATATGTATGTATATGTATATATATATATATATATATATATATATGTATATACATACATGTATATATATTCTTTTTTTGATAAGTAAGCATATATATTTTCTAAAGGTGAATTTCTTGAAGCAAGGATTCTTTTGGACTGCTGAACCTAAGACTACCCTAGCTTCTCCAATTGCAATCTTCTTGTCTTACGAATATTTTAACCCTTTCCTGACCTGCATAGCCGAAGTCTTGTGCACTGGCTAGCCCTTTTTATCTTGTGGAGTACATATTCCGGTGAGAGGGTACGTCATGACTCAGCAACCTGGTATGGTGTTGGCTGTCTTGGTCGGGCCTGCATGATTTTAAAATGTATAACTACCGCGATGAAGAGCCCAAACTTATATGTGCAGCATCTCCCTACTGCAAAGCCTACGTGAAGCAGAATTGATGATTATGAGTAATTGTTACTTGTTACGTCACACCACCCGTCTTGACTACAGCCATATTTCGTAATTTTATAATCCAAGTGTATTGCACATATGTCTAAGGTGACCTAATTGTTGACTTAACATCAGATCCACCATACATTAAGACCACTGTGAAGTTTACAAAGCGCTTCAGTTTTTGGCGACATCCTGATTTTCAGATCAAACGCCCAATCTGTGAGCTTGTAACGGACTGCTGCTTCTTTTTCCTCTCCTTGTCCTTTTCTTTGTCTTTTTGTGTCAATTTCATTATGAGCCCTGGCCTAAGCTCCTTATTTATGTTGACTGAAGTTCATTGTCATGTTTAGAGGTAGTATTCTCGAACCCTGTTTTCCAATTCCAAAAGGATCTCCAGTTGCTGGCTTCTTGATTTTTTAGCACTTCGGTAGAATAGTTAATCTCTTGCATTTCTTCTATGCGCATCAAGGTGCTTTTCTTCGTCATATGAGTTTTTTTTTTTTAACTATAAGATCATTTGAGAGTATGACTGTCGCTGTTATGAGAGGTGTAAACATCTAATATAATCTTATTTGTCTTGTCAGATGCTGCAAGTAGCAGAGTATCATGCACGCAGCCTCCTTCCTGTTAATTCTCTTAAACGTCCTTCTATAAAAGCACGAAAACAGAAGTTGCTTACATTTTTGCAAGGTATACTCCTTGCCTAAGCATTGGATATTACATTTTTTAAGGAGATATTCCACTTTACTGCAGCAGCACCGATGAAGGAATTGACATCACCGTTTTATTTTGTGACAGAAAAATATGAACCTGTTCATGCCAAATGGACAACAGAACGGTGTGCTGTATGTCGATGGGTAGAGGATTGGGACTACAACAAAATTATTATCTGTAATAGGTATCAGATCCTTGTACCTACGTTACACTAGATGTATTAGCATATTCTTCATTTTATCAAATTAATGTCGTCAATTTGATGCGTTCCTTTTTAATCGAGGCCTACGTATTGTACCAAGTTTTATCTGCTACACTTGTACAAAGAATATTGCTGATCTCCTATAATTTGATCAGATGCCAAATAGCAGTCCATCAAGAATGCTATGGAGCAAGACATGTGCAGGATTTCACTTCATGGGTTTGCCGATCCTGTGAGACACCTAAGATCGAGCGGGATTGTTGCCTCTGTCCAGTAAAAGGCATGGACTTTACACTGGCTTGAATTTTTTGAGCCTTTCATTTGTCATTAAGCATTTTTCTAACAGTGTCAAGAGGGATGATGATAACTAACATATAGCATTCCTGTTTTTTGGTAATTATTCACTGAAGTGTGACTTTGTTTGGTGTTATCTTGCTAAAATAAATAATAATCGACACATCCAAACTTTCCTTTTATTGTCTCACCCTTTGCAGTGGGATGCTATGCCGTGCTCCTTTTTGGAAATATGAGTGATTGGATTTGTCTCCTAGACTTTCTTTTTCATGCACAGCATGTGGGAGAGAGAGGGAGAGAGGGGGGGGGGGGGGGGGGTATCATCAGAGGAGTGTCTTAGTGCACACATCTCTTCTTGTATAATTCCTAATGTTACTGACTTTCATTGTCAAAGTAGGCTTTGTCTAAATTATGAGATTATCAGCAGGAAGAGTATATTATCAATTGATAGATGAACTGTTTGTGGATTTTGCCTTTCATTCTACTGCTATAATCAGTATTACTTAAACTAACAGGTTGCAATTTTTCTTTTAGGAGGTGCTATGAAGCCTACTGATATTGAGCCACTGTGGGTTCACGTTACTTGTGCTTGGTTTCAACCTGAAGTTTCTTTTGAGAGTGATGAGAAAATGGAGCCTGCTCTTGGAATTTTGAGAATTCCATCAAACTCTTTTGTGAAGGTAATTTCTTTGTTACTTTCAAACTCTGTTGTGACAGGTAGACATAGTGTTCCACCTGTTGTTGGTTCATAGATATCCCATCTTATTTTCTTGATGTCAAGAAACATAATAGAATCCAATGTTGGTCATTGCCTTATGAAGACATATCTTGAAACTAAAAATATCTGTATATTTTATGGAATATATTAACCTGTAAAATGAGTTCATCTTGGTATTCTGATGTCTTTTGGTGTCGTTTCCATTGGATATAATGAGATTTTTGCCCTGATGCCTATTATGAGATTAAATGCACCAAGAGGCCAATATTTGTTATAATTATGCTGGTAAAGGAATTACTGTTTTATACAGCAACCAATTTTGCCATAGAGGACTATATGAAGCTGAGAGCTGGTTCTGATGGACTGAAATCTTTGTGGAGCATTGCTACTAAATTAATACATGTTGTCTTGTATATGTTAGTCTAGTTGGAAGTATCAGCATGCGAATGACTGATCTAATAGACATGAATGTTTGGCTGTCTAAATCTTTAAGTACCATTTGTTTCTATAATTTCAGATTTGCGTCATCTGTAAGCAAATTCATGGTTCCTGCACACAGTGTTGCAAGTGCTCTACTTATTACCATGCAATGTGTGCTTCAAGGGCAGGGTACCGGATGGAGGTAACGACTCGTATCCCTCTTCAGTTGTGATAGGATTTTAGATTGGTCTACTGTACTTAAGTGAGTGCTTCATGTTACTTGGGTGCCTTAAAGAGCTCTCTTTATTCAGTTTAAGAAGGGGTTGGGGCTTCAGTGGTGTTGTTTAGCTCTCTAAAATATTGCATCCACTTGATCGTAGGAGTTTTAGACAGTAGCGCTTCTCCCATATAACTAGTAAGGAGGGTGCAGATCTCATTTACTCTAGTGAAGATTTGGGTTTGCCCAGTCTTCTGCACTTCAATTTCCGTTCATGTCCTTCATGTAGCATGGCATCTGTGACGTGGTTCACCTTGCTTACATAAAGGCCACTTATACCACTAGTTTGGTGTATACCATTAAGTTATCCCACTTCATTTCGATAGAAGCGTGAACAATGGAATTTCGGGAAAAGAGAAAAGTGAGTTTATCGTGAGCCTCATTGTTATTTAATCTAGTCTTTTCTTCTAAAAGGATTGAGATTGAAAGTTATCTAAATTCAGTTTTGTGCGGATAGTTTGCTTTTTAATACTTGATGGTAAGATAAACAATCAATCAGTAAACAGTGAAAACTTTATGTAATGCATTTGGTGGGATTTGGAATGGTCATTCAAATAACTAAATTCAGAGTTGATTTGCAGGACCGTTATGGTTATCAACATTCATAACATGCTTATAAATATACCAAAGAATGCCCAAAATGCCCTTGAATTAGTTTTCATTTAGTCAAGTTATTTGATGGCATTCTCTTCCTTCAACGCCAAACCCTGCGCACACAAGTTACGGGCACAGAAACGTGTGCTTTAGTATCTCCAAGTGTTTGTTTAGTGGGTTGCAATGTCCTACACTACCTATTCATGTTATTATTTATGGACTTGTTCTTTAAACTCTCTCTCTCGGTATGTTTGTCTCTGCATGTGCGCAAGTCTTTTCTCCTCTTCAACTTTTTTTAACCTCCTTAATTAGGTGAAAGTGAATCAGATTACTACGATTTATATCTGTCAAGTAGGCTCGTTTATTTGCTAAATGTGGTTGCTTAGTGTAAATGCTTTTCAAACTGCAGTTGCATTGCTTGGAGAAAAATGGGAAACAGACTACAAAAATGGTTTCATATTGCGCGTACCACAGGTTTGTTTTACTTCAAGTTGCCTTTGAATAGAAAAACATGTAATTTCATTCTACCCGCTACTCCTAGATGAAATCGCACATTTTGGAAAATTCGAAACATTGGTCACGGTATTGTGAAACATCTGGCTCACTTTAGGCCATATTATTTGGGAGTCCAACTTTTGGGAAGAGTGTCGTTGCTCAAAGAGAGTGGTCAATAAAGAGAAAAGAAGACACATGTAGAAGTTCCCACTCACCTACTTTTCATCCCGAGGTCAATAAAACATGTTAACCGCTTTTTGCTCGTATTAGTTGTAGCAAATATCTTTAACGTGTAATCTATGCACTCCATATGCTTGTTTATTTAGTTCATCTACGTGGCTGTATTTTGTGCAGGGCTCCAAATCCAGATACTGTTCTAATTATACAGACTCCCATGGGGGTTTTCTCCACTAAAAGCCTACTCCAAAATAAAAAGCGCAATGGTTCCAGGCTAATTTCAGCTAACAGGTTGGAACTTCAAGAAGCTCCAGTAATCGAGCTCAATGAGGTTGAGCCATTCTCTGCTGCAAGGTGCCGGGTCTTTAAAAGAGTAAACAAGGTACCTTGAACAAAGCTATTTATTTCCTGTATCTGATCAATATTCCTGAGACTTAGAACGTACGAAGGCTTTGCATTGTAGCAGTAAACAGTAAAAGATTAAGGTTTAATCACTGCAAGGTGTGAAATTCAACCCAAAAAAGGCACAAACATAGAAAAAGCTGACAACTTGTGAAAATGAATATGTCAATGAACATGCAACAAACAATTCTTTAATTTCTTATTCGAGGCAAGTATAGTACCAAACAAATGTAATATGAAAATCTCAGGGATCATATTTATTAACAAAATCCATGTTTCATCAAGGAATACGTTTTGATTCATGTTGTTAACAATTCAGCATGCATGTATAGGTATCCTTATGTATGTATGTATAGTCATCTTTCTTATCCTTTCCTTGCCCACTTCAGTAATGCATCTATTTGTAACCATTGCATGGATTGTTAGCTTCCTTCAGAAGAAAAAAAAATAAGCCGTTCACTCTTTAGTCACAGTGGAATTTTGTTTTAGAAGTGTCAGTCTCATTTTCTGAAAATATGCACCACCTTCAGCATCTCTTCTGAAAAGTGTCTATGCTTCTATGGTGATGTTGTAACGAGACCTCTTTTAATGGATATTTCTGATAAAGCTACCTGGTCTTTCATGAAAGAACAAAACATTAATCTTCTAAGCACAATTTAGTAGACTTGCTTTCTAAAAGTTGCAGCACAACCAAATTAAATGTACATTTTTTTGGTGATGCATTGGGTTCTGGGAGTGTAAGTCTACTTTGTTGGATGCTGGGAGCAGGCTGGCAATAGAATTTTCAACTAAGGAAGCCAGATCACTTCCTAAAAGATAAACCATTCTTTTTTTCTGCTTCGGTTTTTGTCCCATTTAATATTTCTTGCATTAGAGTTTTAGTCTACCGAATTTTGTTCACTGGTTCACGAAACAATGCTTGATGGCCCCTACCATTCTTTAGAGAATCATCGTGTTATGGCACCATTCTCAATATACCATATATGATTGGATGATATTTACTATTTTCTTCCTTCGTTAGAGCAAAAGTACATGTTGTACAAGTTAATGTGTAATTTCCAGATCCAAGGATTGTAAAGCTTACATTTAGATATGCTGACTTCATCATAAGCTTGTTAAATTACTGTAATGAATGTTTTTCTTGTGTTAAAGAGTTTATCATGATATTTTCTCTCTCTTTTTGCTAGAGGACAAGAGAAGAGCCTATTCCCCACCGAGTGACAAGACCCTGCCATCATTCTTTGGTCGAGATTCAAAACTTGAACACGGTTATGGTAAGTTCATGTTCATTGTTACTTTCACATTGTATATTTAAATTTAGTTGGAAGTGGACACTTAGAGACAACATATGTTCGCAGTATATTTCTCTTATTGTTTCTTTAGCTTAGTTGTGTTTTCTTCTAGTTTGATATGATCATAAAAGGTCAATTAGAGATAACGTGCATGATTTTATCTTTGAGCAGGAAATAGAGGAGCCTAAAACCTTCTCTACTTTCAGGGAACGGCTACGACATTTACAGGCAACATCTCATTCTTGTTCTTCGTTTCTACTTAACTCACTGGGTAACTTTCTTACTTTCCTTGGGCTCATTTATGGCTCCAGAGAACTGAAATGGACCGCGTTTGCTGCGGTAGGTCTGGGATACATGGATGGGGACTCTTTGCACGTCGCAACATTGTAGAAGGAGATATGGTACTTCACATAGATGCTCTTTATTTCTTAATTTCCTTTCGGTATACTTCAGGACTGAATTATCATCTTAGAGGACCCCTTCCATTGACTTCATGAAAAACTCTGGGTATGCTGAATAGGCCTTGGAAATCAGGCTACTCTAGTTTGGAATTTGATAGCCTTTGGACGCGTGAAATACTCTTCACTAGAACTCATGTAAAGCGGGTCATCAGAACAGATGTGGGGAACCAAAGCAACTTATCTAGAACTGATCATGCACTATTTGAATTATTGTTGGAGGACTTGTTGATTTATGTCAAGCCTGCACAATAAACCAGATTGACTGCGTAATCAACTTTGTGATAACAATACAACACTTGGCATGTTTTTCATATGTGCTAGTATCTCTGAAGCATTTCACTTGTCTCTCCATGTGAGCAGGCTTTAGTTGCAAAGTGGGTCATTTCTTGTCAGGACCTCCTTTTGACTAAATGTGCTTTGTTTCCTTTTTTTGTGAACATACAGCATTCACATCGTGGAACTTGTATACATGTTTGCCGCAGGTTCTTGAATATCGTGGTGAACAGGTCAGGCGAAGTGTTGCGGATCTGAGGGAAGCACGCTACCGTGTAGAAGGGAAAGACTGCTATGTAAGTTGACTAATGTAGAGATGTATTTCTCTCTCTCTCTCTCTCTGTGTGTGTGTGTCTGAAATCTTGGTAAACTTGCTTTGCAGCTTTTCAAGATCAGTGAAGATGTGGTGGTGGATGCCACGGATAAGGGAAACATTGCACGCTTAATTAACCACTCTGTAAGTCATTCTCGTAAAAGTTGGGTGTTTCTTTCCCTATCAATCTTTTTCCTGAATATTTCAACCAGAGTGCCATGATGTTCTTTATCTTGGTGATTGATAGGATAGGTCTGATACTTCACAATGCTTCTTAACATTTGCAAGCGTAGTGGTCATTTTTCACTCCATGTCAAGCTCTTTTTAGGAATCTCAACCTTTGTAAAGAAATGCTCTTTGACAAAACTACCTGCAATGTAATATGATGTTAAGAAGGTTGCCGGTGAAGGAACTTAGTAGATAAATTGGGAAATTGATAATCTTGGACTTGTCCATTTTAGATTTTTCCATATTTGAATTTGGAAAGTAGCCTATATTTTCAGGCCACTTTCTTTACAATCACTCTCTAAAAGTTGCCTTTGCTTGGCGGCGTAGATGTTACTTCTTCCTTGTTGACATTTCTCTTGCATTTTTCCGTTATTGGTAGCATGACCTGCCTTTTCTTACTGAAGCTTTTTGTTTCATTATTGACAGTGTATGCCCAACTGCTATGCAAGAATCATGAGTGTAGGTGATGATGAGAGCCGGATTGTACTTATTGCCAAGACTAACGTGACCGCTGGTGATGAATTAACGTATCCCTCTCTCTCTCTCTCTCTCTCTCCTCCGCTCCTCACTTGTGTAGCTCACTAACGCGTCTAGTTTTTTCTCTTGGAGTCAAGTTAATTGAAAAGTCCTGATGTCGTACTGCATGTTTACCTCATCTCTCACTGCATTGTGGCAGGTATGATTACTTATTTGATCCTGACGAGAGTGATGACTGCAAAGTTCCCTGTTTGTGTAAAGCTCCAAACTGCCGGAAGTTCATGAATTAAGTTACACACAAGAGTATAGCCATTATTTCTCCGCGAGGAGCTCTAACCCATCTTCCTCTTCCGAGAGACCACACTACACTGCTAACTAATTTTGTAATTTGTTTCTTGAAGAAATGTGAAGTTTAGTTTGTTCTTTTAAGGAGAATAAGAGACTGCTATAGGAGCGGTGGACTTGCTGGCCGTTCGGCTACAGGCATATTGTATAGCTAAGTTGACGATACATTCTTTTAGTTAATGATAATCAATTTTTGGTCATACATTTTGTATTTAAACCCACTTGTTATTTAGTTTTAGGTTAACTAAGGTGATAACCTGTACAAGTTTTCAAGAGATAGGCCTACAACTTGTTTCTTTCTATGTTAGTGCCCCCCATTGCCCTGCAATACTCTCCTACTGAATTCAATAACTCTACAAAGTTCAAGTGATAGCTCTGACTTCCCCAGGTTGGGATCGTCGGGTGACGGGGTGGTCGCGTTATAGGTTATTGTTTTGTTTTTATATCAGTTCTTCTATATGTATCAGGACGTCAGTAAAAGTTTATATTCATACTTAATGCTCCGTATTATGTTAATGAAAATTTTAAAGTTGACTCAAAAAGGAAAATAATAATTCTAGAAGTAGGAGTAAGATACAAGCACAACCAAATATCATTCAATATGAGTATAAATTTCACAATCGCAATGCGAAAGAATGGACAAACCACAAACTACATAAACATGAATCACTGCCCACCCCCACCCCCTCCCCTCTCAAAAAATGTGAAACAAAAACCAAACCTCTGAACATGGAGCTTAATTAAGAGGGAACACAAACATAAATCACTTGCATTTCAAGTTCTGGAGCTGCTTGGTCGCCAGGGCAACGTCCATGGTGCAGTTCATATTGGAGGCTCTGTTCTTCTTCATCATGAACATGATTGTCACCTTCCCTCTGATTCTCGATTGGCTGCTCAACGTTAAAAACCCGGAACTGATATCAGTTGCCAGCTCCGTTGTGCTTGTTAGATTGGTAGATGACAAGTTCACCATCACATCCACCTTCCTCGTGTTTCTAATATTTGCTGTCCTGCGACGAAGGAAAGCCTCTCCCACCTTCGTGCCCCTGTAGTAGAAGTCAACCGTGGTGTTCTGGTACTTGAGTGGACCGAAGTTGTTGTTTTGGATACCGAATTTGGTGTTCATAGCGATGTTGAACGATGGATTTTCCGGTGTCCCGACGTCAAAAGTACCCTCGAATGTGGCAGACCGGACCCGGAACTTGGGGTTCCTGAACTTCATTATGGTCATCCCCATGATGGTCAAGACAAAGACTTGAAAAATCACAAAGATGACACCATAGATGACATACTTCTTGATTTTCTGGCGGCGAAGCTCGTCGGCTCTGGACTGAGCCACCTCTTCATCAGCTCTGCCATAAGGGTTGGTTTGAAGGGGTAGTTGCGCCTGTTTCTCTGCCATCTTCTGATTCTTTAAGGAAACCAAATAGTACTCTTAACAGGCAGTGGACGTATATGACTAAGTGGGTGCTTGTGTGCGGGAGATTAGAGAAAGATTTGAAGCCTTTGATGGATGGTTGTGTGGGTTATGGAAGGGTCTTGAAGAGGTATTTATAGAAAGCTGCATTAATTGATACGGAACACCATAGTTGAAGATTGTTAGTAGTAGTAGTAGTAGTAGTACCGAGTAAAGGTTGGACTTTCTCCGCCAACCTTTCCGGCGGGGGGTCTCAAGCGAGTAGAGACTGCCGTTGTGGTATGCTGACATTCTAGAGAGATGTCTGCATATTGGCGTGCTGACATTCTCTCTGCGGTTTGACTGTGATCTCAATTAGGGCCCCAAAGAGGAGAAAAAACATATAGAATTATGCAAGGCGCATCCGTTGATTCCTTGACTTATCGAGCTTTAAATTGTGATCGTACCTAACTTGTTTATCTCTCGAGTCAATCTTTATTTTATAGTTGTTTGATTATCAAGCTGAGCTTAATAAGTTGACAAGCTTCAAAAAATGTTTCAACTTGATTTATTTATTTCACGAACCGATGTCGGACGATCTTGTAAGCTAGTTAACAAAAGCTCAGCCTGAGCAAATTGATTCATTTTACCAACCTAGTGACGAAAATAACTACCGCAGCTAAAAATTTGACCTTGTGCTTGTATGAACTCATTAACAAGGCCATTATGTATCGCAAGTTTGTGCATAGCTTCTGCTGCGGTTGGTACTTTGATCAAACTAAGATAATCTTTTTGAATGTCAAATTAATTCAAGTTACTTGGTAGCTATTTGACGTGGTATCGAAGTCAGGATATGTGCCATAGAAATTAGAACTGCGCCATGGAATTAGAACACTGCCCCCCATATGTAGAGCTTCGCCATGTGCTCTTATCTACAATTGATATGTGTTTATTATCATAGAATGGGTCAGGATAATATCTTTGTCACTCAGGTTTTGAATTAGCTCAGTGCACCAATTATTATTAAAGAAGTAATTAGTCACTACAAGGTATTTGTGAGCATCACATAAAGGCAAGTGCAGTGAACTAGATCAAAACTTTGTAATGCAAATACCATTTCCTTGTCAATTTTACCTAGGAGTTGATAATAATATTAGAAATAGAGAAGGCCTCTTACTTTTTAGGAAGTATTGGTTCTTTCTCACACACCCTCTTATGCAGGCTCACGTTTTATTCGTTGCTACGAGATAGATATTGGGTCGCTATTGCACTTTTTGGGGACAAAAGAGAGTCTAGAAAAACATAACAAGCGGAAAAATATGTTCGCTCTTCTTAATTAGTTACTTTAGTTTCGTTACTTTTGGACTTGCCATTTTCAAGAGAAGGGTTGTCAGCTTAATTAGGAGTTCACTAGGAGAGCCTTCATCCTCCCCGCTTTGACTGCATGAGCTTCACCTCCTCATTTGTGGAGACCCCAAACTCAGCTACTGCATTCAACTATCCAACAGGCGGCTGATAAATTAAATGGATATTGCAGAGCAACTCTTGTAATGAATCAGAAAAGTTGTTTTTAACTATGGAAGCACATAGCAAATAATAGGAAAAGTGTAATTCAATACAAGTATATACTTGTTCGAATAAACCATACATAGAATAGACACAATCTCAGAGTTCAACACATAACGAATACATAAATCACTTGCATTTCAAGTTCCGAAGCTGCTTGGTCGCGAGGACAACTTCCATGGTGCAATTCATATTGGAGGCTCTGTTCTTCTTCATCATGAACATGATTGTCACCTTCCCTCTGACTCTGGATTGGCTGCTCAGCGGCAAAATCCCTGAACTGATATCATTTGCCAGTTCCGTTGTGCTTGTTAAGTTGGTAGATGACAAGTTCACCATCACATCCACCTTCCTTGTGGCTCTGATATTAGCCGTCCTACGACGCAAAAAGGCCTCGCCTACCTTTGTACCTCTGTAGTAGAAGTCAACCGTGGTGTTCTGATACTTGTAGGGACCGAAGTTGTTGTTTTGGACACCGAATTGGGTGTTCATAGCAATGTTAAAGGAAGGATTTGCAGCTGTCCCAACATCAAAAGTGCCATCGAACGAGGCGGACCGAACACGAAACTTGGGGTTCCTGAACTTCATGATGGTCATTCCCATGATGGTCAAGACAAATACTTGAAACACCACGAAGATAACACCGTATATGACATACTTCTTGATTTTCTGGCGGCGGAGCTCGTCGGCTCTAGACTGCGCCACCTCTTCGTCGACTCGGCCGTAAGGGTTGGACTGTGGGGGAAGATGTGCCTGTTTCTCTGCCATCCTGATTGTTATGAGGTTGAGAGAAGTCTTGCTTTTTGTGTGAGAGAGGAGATGATTTGATGGATGGTTGGAAGGTATATTGACTATGGAGGGGTTTTGCAGCTATTTATAATGTGAAGGGTATGTGAAACTGAACATATGGGACTCCATAGTTGAAGATTTCAAGTCCAGTAGCGTTAAAGTAAGGGAGTAAGTAGAAGTTTCTCAACCAGCCTTCTTCCGAGGCGGGTTCTCAAGCGTGTAGATCACTGGTGTTATGGTGTTCTGACATTCGAGAGGGAGTTGCTTGGACTTTGGCGCGTAGGGTTGTATGCTGTTTGACACTTTGACTGCAGTCCAAATTAGGTGAAACTACGGCTTCAGATCACATGCCTACAAACAATCAAATACGAGAGCTGATGAAATATGTTGCATCTTTTGTATGAATGAAATGAACTTCTTTTTGTTGTATGATGATTGTCCTTTTTAATATGACGATCTCGAATTCATTAATTTGCCAGGTAGTGATCTGATGCACTAAATATTTTGCTGTAAAAAACACGGTAAAAATATCAGAATGGAATCTTCTTCACGGCTACGGGCCCGTTTGATTCACGTTTTGAATGTTCACACCACCCTATCCATTATTATTATCGTCTATGTAATGAGCGTGTTAGGTTCATTTTTGGAGAATTCATCCACAATGTTATCATAATTATACTTGGATGCATGTTTGGTTCGATGGATAATGAATATTGTAATGCAATGAAAACTCAAGAGAGTAACTATAATGTTCCCTTGTAATACTGTTTATTTATATTTAGCGTATTGTTATGATCCTTTTATTGCAATGGTCTTTGAACTTTTTTTCATTTCTGTTTGGCGCGATATCTTGGTTGCTTTACAGACATAAAAAAGAATACTAATCTTTTACTGAGCAATTTAAATAACTCAAAATTAAAATGATCTGCGCCACAGATTTTAGAACTGCACCACAGAAAATAGAACAATGGCCCCATATATATATAGAGCTTCGCGATGTGCTTTTATCTCCAATTTTTATATGTATATTTATTATCATAAAATGGGTTAGGATAATATCTCTGTCAGGTTATAAATTAGCTCATTGCACTAATTATTGTTAAAGAAATAACTAGTCACTACATGGTATTTCTGAGCATCATCTAAGGGCAACTGCAATGAACTAGATCAAAACTATGTAATGCAAAAATCATTTCCTTGTCAGTTTTACTTCGGAGTTGATAGAATTAAAAAGGTTCCTTATTTTTTAAGGAGCATCAATTCTCACTCTCTCGTATGCATTATTCGTCATTATGAGACAACTATCCGGTCGCTGTTGCACTTTTTAGCGACAAGAGAGAGTCTAAAAAACATATCCAGTGGAAATATACGTTCCCTCTGCTTATTTTAGCAAACTTTTTGCAGAAACCATCGTGGCCGCCCCACCGTGCGATGGCGCGCGTGGGGCGGCGGCCGGATTCCGACCCTAGCTACATAAATACATACTGTCGCAAAGGTTCTTTGAGGTCTTGACTTCTTTAGTCGCCGGCGGCGTTGGGAGGGTGGAGTGAAGGGGACGACGGCAGCGCGGTGGTAAGCGCCATCTGCCTTGATCTGCGACGATCTCGCTAGATCTATGTAGATCTGGGCTTTTCTTCTTGATCTATTAAATCGCTTGGATCTAAATCGATGTGGCCGGATATTCACCGGCGGCGGCCGGAATTCCTCCGGTGGTGGCTGTAATTCTGCCGACAGAAGTGTGAGGTCAGTAGCAGGTTTGTGGGTTGATGGTGCTCCATTTTATGCTTATGGGTGAGGTTGCCGTTGCTAGGTTCAGGTTTTTTCAAATCCGGTGGTGGCCGAAATCTTGCCGGCAGGAATTCGGGATCTTTAGCAGAATGGGGGGTTTCACAGTGTGGTCGCGGCTTTTGGTGGTGGTTCACCGGGGTGTCCTGGGGTGGGGGGGATAGGGCCTCGGGGGGGTTTGGGTTTTTGGGTGTGTGTGTGCGCTGGGGGGGGGGGGAGGGGGGGTTGTGGCCCTTGGGAGGGGGGAGGGGTGTTCTGGATAGGCGAACGGGTGAGTAACGCGTAAGAACCTGCCCTTGGGAGGGGAACAACAGCTGGAAACGGCTGCTAATACCCCGTAGGCTGAGGAGCAAAAGGAGGAATCCGCCCGAGGAGGGGCTTGCGTCTGATTAGCTAGTTGGTGAGGCAATAGCTTACCAAGGCGATGATCAGTAGCTGGTCCGAGAGGATGATCAGCCACACTGGGACTGAGACACGGCCCAGACTCCTACGGGAGGCAGCAGTGGGGAATTTTCCGCAATGGGCGAAAGCCTGACGGAGCAATGCCGCGTGGAGGTAGAAGGCCCACGGGTCGTGAACTTCGATAACCTGTACAAATGGTGTTTGGGGGGGGGGGGGGGATTCAGTCTTGCTTAGTCCTTGGGATTGTTGGCTTGCTAATAGATTTTCGGTTGCCGTGTTGCGGGTGGAAATGTCGAAAAATTATTGTAAACCGCGTGAAACGCCGGAGAATTACTGTGAACCGTGCAAGATTGATGGCATGTATTCTTAGTACTGTGATCCCAATGAGTGTCGAGTACACCTTCCAGTTCGTATGGCTTTAGTTGGCTTCCTCTTAGTAACATTTGTACTTTTATATTTACGTTGTTTTATATTTGTTTCTTAGGTGTGTTTATAACCTTTAGACTTATGCTCATTACTTAAAATTAATCTAAATCGTAAGATATGCTCTGCTTTAGTTTAATTATAATTGGTTTTGAGTTTATAGGTTCGTTGGTAGTTTCTGACCTTCGTGGTCGTGTATACACAGAGTCACGAAATGTCGTGACCTTTACTCGCCGTTGGGCATATATGTAGCCCTTTTAATTTTCAATGCTATTCTCTTATTAACAACAACAACAACAACAAAAATTAGTTTTGGGCTTAAAATTGTCATTTTCAAATTTCAAGCGAAGGGGTTGTCAGCTTAGCAGTCTAGTATGAGGCAGCCTTCATCTTCCCGTTTTGGTGCATGTGCTTCATCTCCTAATTTGTGGAGACCTCAAACTCAGCTACTGGATTCAAAAATCCCACTCGCGGCTGGAAAATTAAATAAATATTGCAGAAGAACTCTTGCCATTTTTCAGAAAATGTGTTTTCACTTTGGAAGCATATAGCATATAATAGGGAAAAAATACTTCAGTAGAAGTATACTTGTTGAAGTAAACATACAAAGAATAGACAGAGCTCAAACTCAGAATTCATCAGACAACAAATACATAAATCACTTGCATTTCAAGTTCTGGAGCTGCTTGGTCGCGAGGACAACTCCCATGGTGCAGTTCATATTGGAGGCTCTGTTCTTCTTCATCATGAACATGATTGTCACCTTCCCTCTGACTCTGGATTGGCTGCTCAGCGGCAAAATCCCTGAACTGATGTCATTTGCCAGTTCCGTTGTGCTTGTTAAGTTGGTAGATGACAAGTTCACCATCACATCAACCTTCCTTGTGGCTCTGATATTAGCTGTCCTACGACGCAAAAAGGCCTCGCCTACCTTTGTGCCTCTGTAGTAGAAGTCAACCGTGGTGTTCTGATACTTGTAGGGTCCGAAGTTGTTGTTTTGGACACCGAATTGGGTGTTCATGGCGATGTTAAAAGAAGGATTCGCAGATGTCCCGACATCAAAAGTGCCATCAAACGAGGCGGACCGAACACGAAACTTGGGGTTCCTGAACTTCATGATCGTCATTCCCATGATGGTCAAGACAAATACTTGAAACACCACGAAGATAACACCGTATATGACATACTTCTTGATTTTCTGGCGGCGGAGCTCGTCGGCTCTAGACTGCACCGCCTCTTCGTCGACTCGACCGTAAGGGTTGGACTGTGGGGGAAGATGTGCCTGTTTCTCTGCCATCCTGATTGTTTTGAGGTTGAGAGAAGTCTTGCTTTTCGTGTGAGAGAGGAGATGATTTGATGGATGGTTGGAAGGTATATTGACTGTGGAGGGGTTTTGCAGCTATTTATAATGTGAAGGGTACGTGAAACTGAACATATGGGACTCCATTGTTGAAGATTTCAAGTTCAGTAGCGTTGAAGTAAGGGAGTAAGTAGAAGTTTCTCAGCCAGCCTTCCTCTGAGGCGGGTTCTCAAGCGTGTGGATCACTGGTGTTGTGGTGTTCTGACGTTCGAGAGGGAGTCGCTTGGACTTTGGCGCGTAGGGTTGTATGCTGTTTGACACTTTGACTACGGTCTAAATTAGGTGAGACTACGGCTTCAGATCACATGCCTACAAACAATCAAATATATGAGAGCGGATGAAATATGTTGTATGAATGAACTCCTTTTTGTTGTATGATGATTGCCCTTTTAATATGATGATCTCGAATTCGTCGGTTTACGGGATAGTGATTTGATGCGCTATATATTTACTGCGGCAAACGCGGTAAAAATAGTATAATAATATCTTCTTCATGAGTAAGGGCCCGTTTAGTTCACAGTTTGAATCTTTACGTCACCGTAATCATTATTATTTTTTTCCTATGTAATGAGCGTGTTTGATTCATTGTTGGAGAATTCATCGACAATGTTATCATAATTACACTGGGATGTTTGGCTCGATGGATAATGAATGTTGTAATGCAATGAAAACTTAAGAGAATAACTATAATGTTCCCTTGTAATACTTTTTATTTATATTTAGCGTACTGTTATGGCCATTTTATTGCAATCGTCTTTAAATTTGAACTCTTTTTCATCTATGTTTGGCGCGATATCTTGGTTGCTTCATAGACATAAAAAAGAATACTAATCTTACTAAGCAATTTAAATAACTCAAAATTAAAACGATCTGCGTATATAGAGCTTCACGATGTGCTTTTATCTCCAATTTTGATATGTTTTTATTATCATAAAATGGGTTAGGATAACATCTTTGTCACTCAGGTTATAAGTTAGCTCATTGCAGTAATTATTGATAAAGGAATAACTAGTCACTACATGGTATTTCTGAGCATCATCTAAGGGCAAGTGCAATGAACTAGATCAAAACTATGTGATGCAAAAATCAGTTCCTTGCCAGTTTTACTTCGGAGTTGACATAATTAAAAATTAAAAGGCTCCTTATTTTTTAAGGAGCATCAATTCTCACTCTTTCATATGCATTATTCGTCGTTATGAGACAACTATCCGATCGCTGTTGCACTTTTTAGCGACAAAAGAGAGTCTAACAAACATATCCAGTGGAAATATACGTTCCCTCTGCTTATTTTACTTTAGTTTAATTAGTTTTGGGCTTAAAATTGTCATTTTCAAATTTCAAGCGAAGGGGTTGTCAGCTTAGCAGTCTACTATGAGGTAGCCTTCATCTTCCCGTTTTGGTGCATGTGCTTCATCTCCTATTTTGTGGAGACCTCAAAACTCAGCTACTGGATTCAAAAATCCTACTCGCGGCTGGAAAATTAAATAAATATTGCAGAACAACTGTTGTCATTTTTCAGAAAATTAAATGTGTTTTCACTTTGGAAGTACATAACATATAAGAGGAAAAAATTAATTCAGTAAAGTATACTTGTTGAAGTAACCATATACAAAGAATAGACAAAGCTCAAACTCAGAATTCATCAGACAACAAATACATAAATCACTTGCATTTCAAGTTCTGGAGCTGCTTGGTTGCGAGGACAACTCCCATGGTGCAGTTCATATTGGAGGCTCTGTTCTTCTTCATCATGAACATGATTGTCACCTTCCCTCTTACTCTGGATTGGCTGCTCAGCGGCAAAATCCCTGAACTGATGTCATTTGCCAGCTCGGTTGTGCTTGTTAAGTTGGTAGATGACAAGTTCACCGTCACATCAACCTTCCTTGTGGCTCTGATATTAGCTGTCCTACGACGCAGAAAGGCCTCGCCTACCTTTGTGCCTCTGTAGTAGAAGTCAACCGTGGTGTTCTGGTACTTGTAGGGACCAAAGTTGTTGTTTTGGACACCGAATTGGGTGTTCATGGAGATGTTAAAGGAAGGATTTGCAGCTTTCCCAACATCAAAAGTGCCATCAAATGAGGCGGACCGAACACGAAACTTGGGGTTCCTGAACTTCATGATCGTCATTCCCATGATGCTCAAGACACAGACCTGAAACACCACGAAGATAACACCGTATATGACGTACTTCTTGATTTTCTGGCGGCGGAGCTCGTCGGCTCTAGACTGCGCCACCTCTTCGTCGACTCGGCCGTAAGGGTTGGACTGTGGGGGAAGATGTGCCTGTTTCTCTGCCATCCTGATTGTTATGAGGTTGAGAGAAGTCTTGATTTTTGTGTGAGAGAGGAGATGATTTGATGGATGGTGGGAAGGTATATTGACAATGGAGGGTCTTTGCAGCTATTTATAATGTGAAGGGTACAGGAAACTAATTATATGGGACTCCATAGTTGAAGATTTCAAGTCTAGTAGCGTTAATGTAAGGGAGTAAAGGTAGAAGTTTCTCAGCCAGCCGCCTTCTGAGGCAGGTTCTCAAGCGTGTAGACTGGTGTTGTGGGCCAGAAGGAAGTTTCTCAGCCAGCCTTCTTCAGAGGTGCGTTCTCAAGCGTGTAGACTGGTGTAGTGATATTTCTACATTCGAGAGAGAGAGAGAGAGTTGTTAAGACTTTGGCGTGTAGCGATTCTACGCTGTTTGACACTTTGACTACGGTCTAAATTAGGAGAAACAGTTCATTGATTTTGCTCTGCGTGCTTACAAATTATTACTACATAAAATTAATTCAACAATTATATGGAATGCACCAAGCCGGTGTGGAAAGTTTGTATGATTGTTGAGAGAGATAACTTCGTCTCGATTGATACTAAAATTAATTTGAAACTAAAGTTTTTAGGTCGAGTTTGCCTCATATTGTATTAACTCGTTCTTAGTGTGGACTTGGACCCTGTTTATCTCCTCAACATGGACCTTGCCTCCTTACAAGTTACAACAATGACCTCGAACTCATGCATTGGTTCGTCACGCGGTCATCTAGAGAATTGAATATTTATTGTTGCGGCCCTAATGGTGAAAAACCAAATTTAATATTCTTGAGGAGTAAGTGTGTGAACGTGGTGGACCTTCGCAAGTCACAATTGGTCAAGCGAGTACTTTGTCTGTGTGTGAAAGGTTTGACCATTACTTTGTTAACTCGAAAGTGTGGTCATTAAAACTCCAAAAAAAAAAGTTAAAACTCTTTATTTGGAATGTTAGCCCCTTCAATATTTGTTGAAATATTATGAGAGCAGAACTCAAGAGCAGCCTAAATTAAAAGTGCGTAGCTGAATGGAATAAGCTAGTAACAGACTGATCACAATTACTTGGAGTGCTTCACTAAATGGCTACCGGTTGTGGTTGAATTTAAAGGATCTGAATTGGCAACAGAAAGCTGATATATCAACACTTATAGCAGACTAATATGTTGAACAATTCGGAAAGCCAGGAATGATGTTTGTGTTTAGAAAGGACATACCATAACCACAAAAATGGGGTTGGCATCTCCTGTCGTAATAATCTACTCCAACGGTGTGGCTCAGCTGCGATTTTCACTACTGCCTCCGATCTTATGTCCGCACTAGCAAAAGGAGTTTTAACTGTAGTCTCATGGGCAGCACAAGAAAAATTCATGCATATCAAATTACATACTAACTCAAATTTTATCCTTTCTCAGATGACGGACACTGAAGATATTTCAGAACAGGTGGCACCAATTTTATATGATACCTGTCATGTCATTGCAGATATGCACTTTTGTAGAATTGACAGGGCCATATTCTCGCAACGATCAGAGGCCAGATCCCTAGTAGCTTTTGCATGTCATGCCCAAATAGCCGTCTATCAGGACTGGGTACAACACATTTTGCTGCAATGAGATCTCTCTCTCTCTCCATCTTTTGGTTATTATGTACTATAGCGAGAACTTTATCTTATTGATGTCACTAGCTTTTTGTATTTCGTATGCTTACATGACGACTATATCATATTGTCTGTAAAGCCTTAAAGGCTACCTCTGAAAACGTTTGTTATCCCTTAATTATCAATGTTATTCTCATGTTTATCAAAAAAAGACATCCACACAAACGCAACAGGACATGCATTAGGATCGTGATTAAAGAAGCAGGTCAGTAAAACCATAGGTTACTCGTGATTATATTTATACCCCGTTCAAGGTGAATAAGGCAGAAGTCTAAAAAATTATTGTTTATAAAATTTGGGATGAATCTCACTCATAAGTAGACCTGACAAACAGTTATACCCGTTGGTTACGGTTAATAATCGATCTGGTCTAAGTAAAATCGGTTCAGGTTTTTTAACAAAAAATGAATTTTCCCAGATAATTTTTTCCTATACCTATACCTTTCCTGGACAGATCGGATAATACCGGCCGGTAAATCAAATTTTTTTAGTAAACAGTTTCTTATTACTTTATTTTGTTAGTTAGGGTAATTGTTTAGGCATATTTTCCTTTTTTTCTTCTAACACATATCTTCTTTGTTGTTCAAAGTATTTTCAATTTAACAAAACTCCAAAATCAATGACTGCAGATTTTTTATTAAGACTACTAAGTCTTAGATTGTTCATGTTTACAGAGAATGTAATAGATGTGCGGACTGTCTAGTCAATTTGGGTGCCCAACAAGGAGAGACTTTTGTGTATCTTATGCAACCACCGGATGTGGTTCTCCCTTTGTTGGTAGCCGATACCGCAGGAATATCTCAGTCTAGGGATTAAGCTGTAATCCTTTTCATATTAATGTTATTTCAGTTGAACCAAAAAAAAAAAGGTTCGAGATTCAGCCAAGTATAAACTTTGACATGTAAAGAGAATTAAAGCTTCTAACCTGAAAGCAAGAAAGAGATCAATCAAACTTATGTTGAAATCGTTTTGGCACCGGCCCTCATAATTTTATAAGGTGTTAAAGGCAACTCCCACAAACAACTCGGCAATACGTTTAGCAAAAAGATAGTTGTGAAAATATATTACAAAATATATCAGAGATAGTTTTGAAAAGGTCTCAAGTAGCAGTCGACGGTGGACTGATATTGATGGCCTTCCTGCTGATGATGTCGAATGGCACCGAAATTCGTGACGATGGAGTTGAAGCAGCTGTCGACGGTGAACTTCATTCATGACTGACAGAGTGAGGGTGATGTGTGTGTGTGTGTGTGTGTGTGTGTGTGTAAGAGAGAGAGAGAGGTAGCAATGAAGGCTTATAGTTAAATGGGGCGACACAGAAGGAAGGAGCAGCAGAGAAGAATCAGATGACTGAAAATGGGTAATACAAAACCTAAAACATGTATATATACTCCACATAACGAGGAAATTTGAGTAACTCGTATCTGGCCCTAACGGAACAGGGTATGGATTCAACCCGAATATGGGTAAAATTTTAATGGGTCTAATTTTTTGTACCCTTACCCGGGTTTTTTCAACAGGCCGTTTATACCCACAGGCTCAAGCAGTGGCGGAGCCACACTTGTATCAGGGGGGGCTAATGTACCCCCTCAGATTTTGGAAAAATAATATATATATATATATATATGAGAGTTGATCCATTGATAGCGCTAGCAAAATAGGAGATCTTGCAAACGCGATCTGGCCGTCCATCCTGAAAGATGGATGGCCCAGATCGCGCCTTTTTTGAATACTGTCAGTCGTCCGAGACACTATGTCGCGGACAGACTTTTTTACCTTTTTGCCCCTCCGCCCCGTCCGCTACACTGTATCGCGGACGGTCCAATTTTTTTTTTTACGTTTTTTTAAGTTCGTCTGCTACATAATGTAGTGGACGATTTTTTGACAAAAATACCCTCATGTTTCCTCCGCTACATTATGTAGCGGAGGAGTAGGCAGACACTATTTTTTTTTTCAGTCCTTTCTCTCATTGTCCTTCTGACATCTCTCTCTCGTTTCTCTCACTGTCCTTCGAGCAGATATACAAAAAGACCAAGTTATGAACCTCCTTGAGAAGCAGTCTCTTCCTAATGTAATAATACTACACGAACCTCCATGTGTAAGTAATAACTTCACAGTCTTACATGGTTATTTACCCAATCTTCCTTCAGGGAAGACTTTTGGAAGTTCAGTGGTGGGCACCGCGTTTAACTTTCTCAATAATATCGATCTCATTCTCCGACTCACCTGTAACTTCATCATTGCTTCAGATCTTCATCCTCCTATTCTTAGTTTGTTTTGCTTTCCCCTCATTTACTTTCTCTGAGTTCCACTGGTCTTTCTTCCCACTACAACACAACAATCATCACAGCATAAAAACCACCACGAGATTCAACTGGGAAGAAAAGTCTGCAACAAAATGATACCTAAAAGTTTTAACACCTATGAGATTCAGGTGATCGGCCTCCTATATGGAACCAGGGAAAGAAGTTTAAGAACCAAAACCTAAATAGGCAGAAATCAAAACCTAAACGATGGTTGATTCTCTCATGGTGAGAGAAAAGAGAGAGAAAGGAGAGAGAAAGTGTCATAAATTGATTAGAGATATGTTCCCAACCTATTCTGGTCGTACCCAAAGGCCCACTACGGTCCCATTTTGCATGACACGTCCGCACAAGCAACAAACATTTTCAACGCTCACAACTGGTCAAAGCATGCACGCTCAAGGAACGTGACCAAGCCTCATGACGCTTCGATCGTCGCACTTCGCCCGTCGCCCGCCGACGCGCCATGACACTTGCCCAAGGAAGTTGGCCTTGGCCTCCCCCTTGGGGTCGGCCTCGGCCTCCCCCTTGGGGTCGGCCTCGGCCTCCCCATTGGGGTCGGCCTCGGCCTCCCCTTGAGGTTGGCCTTGGCCTTCCCCGAAGGGTTGGCCTTTGGTCTCCATACTTAACACTTTCACTTATCTTCAAGAGGCCTTGCATCCTCCGCGACGCCCGTCGCTCGTCGTCCGGACGTCAACTCCGCGACCCCCGTCGCCAGTCGTCCGGACGTCAACTCCGCGACCCCCGTCGCCCGTCGTCCGGACGTCATCTCAGCGACCCCCGTCGCCCGTCGTCCGGACGTCAACTCCGCGACCACGTCGCCCAGACTTCACTTTGTGACCCCAGTCGCCCGGGCGTCACTCCGCGACCCCGTCGCCCGACGTCTTGGCATCACGCTCCAGCACTTCGCCGCGACCATGCGCCGCGCCGCTAATACAGCCGTGCCCCAGGCTCTTTGTCACACTACCGTGCCCCCGGCACCATACGCACTATGTCGCGCCCATGCGCCACCATTGACACAGACGTGCCCCCGGCACCATACTCACTTCGTTGCACCCATGCGCCACAATCATGTCATCATGCCCCCGGGCACCACACTCATTCATCATACCATGCGCACCTTGCCTTGGTCATGGAACATGCTTCAACCCCCTCTCCGGAGTGTACATCATCCTGCAGGGATAGGCAACTCCTCCGGGACACTATCTCTGCCAGGGAGCTCTTCAACTCCCCTTCTGCCAGGTAGACGGCTCCTCCGGGATGCTACCTCGGCCAGTCGGGTAGACGGTTCCTCCGGGATGCTACCTTGACATGCTCCGAGTGCTCCGGCACAAGGACTCACCCGCGGGGATAGGCGACTCCTTCGGGACACTATCTCTGCCAGGGAGCTCTTCAACTCCCCTTCCGCCAGGTAGACGGCTCCTCCGGGATGCTACCTCGGCCAGTCGGGTAGACGGCTCCTCCGGGATGCTACCTTGACTCGCTCCGAGTGCTCCGGCACAAGGACTTACCTGCGGGGATAGGCGACTCCTCCGGGACACTATCTCTGCCAGGGAGCTCTTCAACTCCCCTTCCGCCAGGTAGACGGCTCCTCCGGGATGCTACCTCGGCCAGTCGGGTAGACGGCTCCTCCGGGATGCTACCTTGACTCGCTCCGAGTGCTCCGGCACAAGGACTCACCCACGGGGATAGGTGACTCATCCGGGACACTATCTCTGCCAGGGAGCTCTTCAACTCCCCTTCTGCCAAGTAGACGGCTCCTCAGGGATGCTACCTTGGCCGACCGGGTAGACGGCTCCTCCGGAATTCTACCTTGGCCTGCGGAATAGACGACTCCTCCGGGACACTATCTCCGTCAGGGTGCCTACGCGGTCACTCCGAGACGGGAGCAGGTCTTCGGAGGGCATCGCGCCTAGTTCACCTGGCAGTTGGGCGTCGGGTCTTCCCCACCGCTGTCAGGCCTGTGGGACTCCATAAGGGCTTGGATTGGAGGCTAGATCAAGGGGGTTCTCTGGCCACACCGATGCGGTGGGAGCCAGTCTTTCCAGACAGACAGAGCGACGCTGTGCGGGGCAGGCCAGATGAATATACGATTCGACAGTCCGTGGAGCACCGGCACCCGTGGACCCCCTGGTGACGTGTCACTCCTAGGGAGCGCCACGTGTCGGTTAATGACATCATCATCTCAATCTCTATAAATAGAGGTCTTGAGAATTCATTTGACAGAGGATAGAGGTTGGACATTTTCAGAACATATTTCACTTTCTCACTCTAGAATTCTAGAGAGAGAAACATACAGTACCCTGACTCTGGACCTAAGCATCGAACTGTGACTGTCATCGTGTATTCATCTCGCGCTATCGCCCTCGCAGCACTGCCACCCTCGAGCTCTGTCTGGGAAGCCCTTGGTCTCTGCCCTTGTTCCACCCTTGCTGTGTCTCACATCAACATACTTGGAAGCTGACTCGGACTGCAGCCTTTGTGGCACCTCCACATAAGCACGAACTCACTTTCCTTAGTATCAAGATAGATATATATATATATAGAGAGAGAGAGAGGAACGAGAGTGTGTCAGAAATTGACGAGAGTATTGAGAGGGAGAGAGAGAGAGAGAGAAACATGTCAGAAATTTAATGAGAGAAAGGACTGAAAAAAAAATAGTGTCTGCCTACTCCGCTATATAATGTAGCGGATGGAACAGGAGGCGATTTTCGTCAAAAAATCGTCCGCTACATTATGTAGCGGACGAACTTAAAAAAACGTAAAAAAAAAAAAAAAATTGGACTGTCCGCGATACAGTGTAGTTGACGGGGCGGAGGGGCAAAAAGGTAAAAAAGTCTGTCCGCGACATAGTGTCGCGGACGACTGACAGTATTCAAAAAAGGCGCGATCTGGGCCGTCCATCTTTCAGGATGGACGGCCAGATCGCATTTGCAAGATCTCATATTTTGCTAGCGCTATCAACGGATCAGCTCCATATATATATATATATATATAGTTTATTTAGAATTTTACTCTATCTCTTCTTTCCATTTTCACGACTCTCTCTCTCTCTCTCCTTTCAATTTTCACGACAGGACCTTGGACCTCCTTTCAATTTGATCTCACCGTCTCAGTCACGGCCACGGCGCCTCACTCCGGCAAAGCACAGAAGGGTGACGGCGGCCACGAGTCCACTACACGAGCCATGATATGGGCTGTCTGGTTCTAGATCTACGCGCCGACGGTCGACAGCGATGACACAGTCACTGACGTCTGAGTTCTGACGACCTCCGCTCTTCACTCCAGAACTGTTGATTACTTGATTTCCGAAACTGTTGAGTGTTGATTACTTGATTTTCGAAACTGAACATAAGTAATTAGGTTATGAGTGAATATTTGTTTCCAATAAACCCTAATCAAATAAATGAGCTTTATTAATTAGAGACAGACATAACATAAACTCATACTTTTACCCATAAATCAATAATCAGTTACAAAGATCCAATGGAATAAACACATATTTTTAAGACTTCAAAAATTAAATAGAAAAAAGCAGTGTCTACACATATGTTGTCCAAACTCTAACTATCAATTCTACAGTAACAAGATCATCAGGACAATGTAATTGCAGATGTTCCAAGAAAAGGGGCCAAAGGGCTATTGTTGCTATCTTAATAACAAGATGATAAAAAGGGGATGAGAAACAAAAACCTTACTCGACTTATAACATTGTGTATTCATATCGACACTAGAAAGTCCGTTAAGAAAAGAAAATTTAATTGAACATTTTGTTACAGCAGTGAAGATATTTTATTTATAAAAAATTTTCTTAATTTCGATATATTTTTAGTATCTTCACAGTGAAATCCTGGCTCGTCACTCGGCTCAATATACTTTTTTATCAGGTCTACCTATAACTGCCGAACCCGTACTCGAGATAATGTATTCGTGGATGTCCCGCGAGTATCCGTTTGCCGATGTCTAGAGTTCTACGTGACTATACGGGATAACTTTTACCCCAAAATTGTGCTGGGGTGGGCCCCCACAAATTATCCAAAACGACAGCAAGACCCCCCGTACGTGTGAACAGCTCCCCGAAGCCACGTCACCGAAAAACGGAAGCTCCTCCAACGCGGCCCCGTCGCAGTAGCTTGTGTGAAACTTGTACCTGCTCGAGACAGAGACCCGGGGCGAGATATTTGGAGGACGGAGACGTGCGAAGGACTCATGTCTCCACCATCCAGCCACGCAACTCTCACACTCCACTCCTCTCCTCTCCCCTCCCATATAACCGACTCTTCGAGATCAATCCAGTGGTGGTGGAGCGGAGGGAGTGACTTCGGGACTTTGATGGCGTTGACTCTGCTTTGACTTTCCCGACTGTTCTTCCATTTCCGGTAAAGTCGCTCGTCTTCTTCCTCCGATTGATTTTTGGATCCTTCTTTTGTTGCTATGTAAGTTGAGTTTCCACGAGCATCTCTCTTGAATTTCTGGCGCTGTTCGGTTGCTTAGAGAAGTTTTTGAGTTTCATGAATCATGAGGATCTCTTGACCTTTCTTTGACATTTCTGTTCGATCCTCTATGTTTCCGCAACTGATGAACATATGATTTAACGCGTGATTAAACTAACATCTCCTCTCGTCGCTTATCTCCTTTCTCCGCTTTAATTTCGGATTCTGTTTGGCTGCTAAAATAGTTGAGTTTCAGCTAATCTCCGTTTATGTTTGCTTGCTAAGGAATTCGAGTTTCATGAGTGTCTGGTGTCTGTTGTCTGGTATTGTCATGATTTAGGGCAGCTGCGATGACTTCGCTCTGATTTTGATGACGAATCAATGTTTGTGCAACTGATAAACTTATGAAACTTCTATCGAGCATAATGATGCGTATCGGGCTTGACTAATACATATTAGCACTCCAAATTTAAATTAAACCCTGGCTTCATTTGAATATTCAAAGCTAAAACGAAATGATAATTATGCGAACCTCAGAATAAATGTAATTTTTTTGTTCGCTGCTTTCTTTGAAGTTCTGAGCAATCAAATGTGTAATTGGATTATCTGCTAGTATAGCCTTGTGTAAAATTTTCTTGTAGTTGTTAACTTCTTTCCCTTCCAGAATTAAAAGAAGCCTGTTCTGAGTTCACGTGATAGAAACCTAGGAAAAGAAAATAAATCAGCACTGTTAATTTAGGACCCGAGTCATAGTCAGACTAAGATCTTTGCTGAGCTAGGCTCCATTATGTTTTCTGAACTAGTTGACTTGCAGTGTTCATTTATTAGAAGCCAAAAGCAAACAGAGGTTAACTCAGAACATATGTTATTTTTGGTTGTTTTCATTTACTATTGTCACTAACTAAACGTGAGATTGAGTCGCTAGTAGTATTGTCTTGATGAAACTGTTCCCTCTTTTGGCAGTTTAGGTCTAAGATATGATGGCTTTGATTGGGATACGTTCAACTTCAAGTTTAAAAAGCATCGAAGTTCCGCAGTTTAGTTTTAATTTGTCAACAAGACTGATTAGGCCTACCTGTCTACTACTGAGTGGAGAAACCGGTAATTCAAAGCGTAAAAGAAGCTCAAGAGTTAGGTTTTCATCATCAAAAGGAGCGGTCTCTCCTTTGGAATGTGAAGAGGATACAAGTACGACTAGCTCGGACTCGTTGGAGGAAGAATTTAGCCATGTTACAAAGTTCGAGATTTCTGACTTTAAGATTAGTGACAGCGTCTGCATTGGCCTCGGTGGACGGGTACAGAAGCTTTAATTCATTTTTTTAAATGTGTCTTAATTACGTGTCTATTTCTTGTCATCGTATTGAATCAAACTTTATGTAGGCGGATGAGGCTGTTTATGAAGCGACAGTAAATGATACTCATAGGTCAGTTGTGATATGCTTGAGTCTTACGTCATATTGTTGTGAAGATATAAAATGCTGGTATCTGACATCATTAATGCAGCCCTTTGTACGGCACAAGAGTCGTGCTTCGGCGACTTACTAGTGCTCAAGCTCAGCGCAGAGGGAAACGGGCTATACAGGTTATTTGCATGAGTATCTATGCTCGGCTTGGTTATTGGTATCTTTAGGCTAGCTGGCTAAGGCGCTAGTTACTTGGTGACGTGTTTTATAGGTATTGAAGAAGCTGGCTCGTCGTAGACTTTTGTACCATTCTTATTCTATGCATGTTCACGGCTATGCGTGCTCACCAACTACTGATGACCATGACTCATTTACCCTAGTTCATGGGGTATGTTTCTTCTCTTTTTCTCTAATATTTTGCTCATATAGCCATGATATAAAGTAGCAGATCAAGACGTATATTTAGAAGGACCCCATGGTTGTGGGTTCATGTCTAACGTCATGAGATTCCCAGATATTGCTTTTTTTCACCAAATCCTTTTGCCGGAATTCTATAGTAAAATGATCAGCCGATTTTTGTCCTTGCTCTTGTTTCTACGTTGATGTTTTCCGCTCCCATTTCCTCAAAAACTGCTGATAAACCTTTTTAGACTTTGGAAAAGCTACTCTTACCATTATCATGTTTTCCAGTATCATGGTGGTTTTTCTTTGAGACACTGGCTTCAACAGTCGGATTGGCTTCCAACATTAGAAGCTACTCTAGCCCTGGATGAGGAATCTGTAAGAAGAGTGGGTGATGATACAGTTGGCGGACCTGCTGTTTCTCGGCAGTTGCGTCTTATTCGTATTTTAATGAGAGATCTCTTGATTGGAGTATGTTAAATTTGCTTTCTTTCGCAGATAGATGCATACTCTTCCTTTTAGCATTTGTTCAAAGCATACTGATTCCTTTGTTTACCTACCATAGGTGAATTACCTACACAGCCATGGACTTGCCCATACAGAGTTGAGGCTGGAAAATGTTCATATAAGCCCCCTTGATAGACATATTAAAGTGAGTACCATTATTTTCCTTTAATATCTTGTGAGTTTATGATTTCTGCTTTTTCTTAGAAGTGCTACTCAGAAATGAATTCTAGCATAGGGAAAGTCATGATGGCAACAGGAAAGGAAATTAGCTCATTGTTAGTTTTGTAGGGAAGCTAGCTTAGAGTGCTTAATGTTGGACACTCTTACTAGTCAGAAACGATTGATTTTTCTACTAAGCTTAGCTAGGTTTAAAGCTAGAATTCGATTGCACAGTTTGCTATACAAGTATCAAGAAAAGGTGAGGAAGTCAGAAGCTAGGACAGCTAGCTCTCTGCTTATCAGAAGGTCAAAGGTTCTAATTTTTGTAAATGGAATGTTGATCTTGATAATCACGAGATATGTAATTAGCACTGGTGTATAGAGTCCAAATTACCAGAGTTTATGAAATTGTTGGTCTTTCTGATGCATGCAAATTAGCTGACTCTTGTTTATGGTTTATGGCCTGCTCTAATACTTATGGTTCTTAAGTTTGACCTTTTTAGGTAGGCATATTTGGAAATGCTGCTGACTTTTGTGCGAATAGTCCAAATAATAGCACAATGGAAGAGAATAGGCACAGGCGAGAAATGATGATTGCATTTGACATGAGGTATCATAAAGGAAACAAACAGAGGCTTGCACGTTTTAACTAAACCTCAGCAAACTACTAACTTCATTGTTGTTTTATGTATTGAAAGATGTATGGGGTTCATCATGGCAAAGATGGTACTACGGGAACTTATGGATCCAGTGATCTTCACTAAGTTCAAAGAATTCCTCACACAGGTATTAAGTGCTTGAGCTTCTATTTCGGACAAAGTTACCTTGACGCCTTAACTAGATTATGAATCGATGATTTCAAGGTTAATGCGATGCTTCCATCTATTTTAGGTCCGAATCATCATACATAATGCAAATAGAAAATTGAAAAAGAGCCTTCTTATCTGCATCAAAAGATGAGCAAAAATTATTGGTCTAAAACTGTTTTCAGTTGTTTGCACTTTTGGCCATTGGAGATATTTGAAAATTATTAAATCAGAATATTGTTTTCTCAAAGATCATTTTCCTTGATATGCAGTGTTGGACCCATATCTTAAGCTTTTAGAGCACCTGGTTACTTCGACATAGTATCAGAGATCTGGTTTTCATAAGGTCTCAGGTTCAATTTTGCTTTGCATGAGAAATTAAAACCCAAAATTCTGCATGCATTGGATTGAATCTGCATGGGTCTCCTGCTTGTATAGTTGTCTTTCCTTTACACTAGCATCACTTATGCCAATTTCTCATTACACAGAGCTTTAGTATGTTGTTCTTGAAAAGAACTCGAGTCCTGGTGAATAACCTCCTGCCAAATTCGTCCCTTTTCATGTGCAAGTGCAGGGGAATGATCCTTCCTGCCTGCGTGAATTTTTACTAAAAACTCTCCATAGGAGTTCTAGTTATGGAAATGTTGGACTGCAGGTGACTAAATCTTCCTTCAGCACAAATAGATGCAATTCACCAATTACATCCCATTTCCGTGAAAATTTTCTGATATATTATCCTTCTTGCAGATTCTTGATAGGAACTGGGGTGCAGGATGGAATCTTCTAAACTTGCTGCTCGCAACCAACCCTTTGAAGAGAATAAGGTATAACTTATGTTGGTTGAGTGATCTGCTGTCCATTAGATGTGTTTCCGAGTTCTCTATAAATGTTCCGGAACAGTTTTGCGACAGTGGTTGGATAGACTCCTTTGGTCGTATAGTTGAATATGCTGGTTATTTCATGTTCGTACACGTGGCTAGTGTACATGTCAGCTTTGCATGAATACATGTGGCTAACAACATGGATAACGGATATGCATCGAATACATTCGTTTGGAAAGTGAGGAATTAACTTCAACTGTTCCACTTCCACTACGTTTCTGATCCTGTACAGTACTGACACCGTAGCGCCTTTGGAGGCATACCTATGATCATATAGATTAGATGCATATTTGCATAACCTAGTGGGTGCTTGCTGTTAAAGATCTGTTCATGCTAGTTTTTAATGTGCGCGTAAATCATGCAGCAGAAAATTCTCGACTGGATTCCTTTATAGCTCTGACATGAAAAGGGTTTTGAGGGGAATTAGACTTCGTCATATCTACCTATGTAGTTTAACAACTATGGTCAGAGATTGCATTTACATGCAATTGGTAATGATCCTTCTGGACTCTTCAACAGGTGTTTAGATGCTTTGAAGCACCCATTTCTTTGTGGACCACGATGGCGGATTGACCCATCTATGGATATCATCAGATGGAATCTTGGTTCTACCACAGTTCGAATCGCAGAGGAATATATTTATGGCCAGCAGCAGGTCTGTAGATCATCCTGTTTGTTTCCTCATTTCATATGTTTAAAAAGGATATTTGAAAATCTAATAAAGGAACTGATTATTCTCATAGCATGCATGTTATTATTGTCTCTGATAACTGGGGAAACTGGGAAAGTTCGATTGGAGCATACACCATTAACATTTGTTTTACTTCTCTGTGGATTACAATAGTTAGTTGAACATGGTTGAGGCATTGTATAGGATGTGATATGGTTTTACTATATCCTGTCTAGAATGAAGTTTTCTATACCACTGGCTTTACTTCATTGATCAGCTTGATAGAAGTTACAACTTAAATATATTCATTCTATTGAATTTGCTCTTACTTTCAGTTGGCAAAGATTTGATACCAGAGATTGTTGGCAGTAGGCTAGAATGCGACAGAAAAATCTTCCATTTAATTCTTAGCTTTCTGTTGTTTTTTGTTGTGTCAAGTTGGGGTAGAAATTTTATGGCATTAAACGTTCATTTTGTAGCATCATTTCTCTTACTTGATTCCCTGTATCCCTCCCTAAATCTTCTACTTTTCCAGAATCAGAAGTATAGCAGTGGTTGATTAACCTATAGTACATTTTCATGTTTCAGCGTATTAGGCTTGCACACTTTGTCGAATTGATGGAGATGGTGAATCCTCATCCCAAGCCCAAGGTAAGACATATCTTGGTAGTTGTTAAGGTCTATTTATCTTCTGATCCGCTTTCAATTGGCTAGGATTTTTTATTTTGCCATTTATCTCACTTTCTTGATTTTGACAATCAGTGTTACCAAAATTAGCTTCAGCAGCGTGCCAACCATTATTATTTTTTGTTCTTTACTGGATCAGATATGCAATTAACCCAGCCTATACCAGTTTCGACCAATCGTATGCGTAACAGAAAGAGAGATTTGCTTACAAATAATGATTTAGCCCTTAAAAATTATTTTGAATAGTTTCGACCAATCGTATGCTTAACAGAAAAAGAGGGGAGCAAAAAAGAGAAAGATGCTCGAGTTTGAGAGTTTTCAAAAAGTATTTTATCTACTCCGCTATATAGATGATCGTCTTCTGGATTACACTTTAAAAGGATGAAGATTGGATGTTACAAGTTTTCAAGATACATAGCTTAATAGAAGTTGAAGGTGTCTGCTGGTGCAGGTGGTCGGGCACTGGCCTGTAGTGATCCTCTGGCAACTGCAAAATTGACTGATAATGTCTAAGTTCATTTTATTTACGTGCAGAATTGGTTGTCATTATTGCCTGGTAGATGGCGCCTCCTATACTGTACAGGAAGGCACCTAGGATTGACTCTTCGCCAGCCTCCTGCCAGAGTCCTAATTGGTGATGTGCACCTCACCGTATCTAGAGCATCAAAGTCGAGGACAACCTTTTCATTCACCTCGGACATCGGTTTCACGGTTCTGATCGGCCAAGAATGGCCCCATGACAAGGTCGGAGTCGCTGGGACATTGCAAGTGAATTCATTCTTCAGATTGACATCTGGCAGACGTCTATATCTCAAGGAAGACAAGGCAATGGGAGAATCCATGTCTAGCGCGCGAAATGCTCAAGATTCCGTAATCGAAAAGTTGTCTGGTAAAAAGTGGAGGAAGGTACTTCCTTTCAAGGAGTTACCATCAAGCCTTCAAGTAGCCAAACTCATCTCTAGTGACGTTGAGGTATGTATCAGCCTGAATGAGCCACTAAGTACAGATGTGAAAACTGCTCAAAACGTAGTCCAAGAAGTTCGGACACAAGTCCCGCCTGAAATGTTTGATCTGTCAAAAATTGTTTGCGGAACATATGTAGACTCTAGACTACTGGTCCTCCGTGGTGTAAATGGATCAGCACTCTTGTTTACAAGGTCTTTTGTGAATGAAAGCTATGGAAAAGTTTGATGTTATGACTACGGATTTCTAGGCAAAGGTCTGGCGAGAATTAATCGTGGACTTATTTACGAAAACTAGCAGCGAAGATTTTCCTTGGAATGTGAACCAATTCCAAGGAAGAAAAAAAAGGGCAGGAGATCCCCTCAAATTGGATATACGAACCATATTGTTAAAGACCATTGGGCTCCGTTTGACAATATATATATTTTTTTTTCAGTTTCCCAAAAAAAAATAAAAATTAAAGAGCCGTTTAAATTTTTTATTTTTTTTACAAAAACAAGTGGGTATTTAATAATCCAATTTTTTTTTTGAGTTTTTTTTTTTTGTTTGATTACCCAGTTTTTATTTTGAATTTTTTTTTTTGTGGTGGTTTGCGGTGGTGGTGGTAGTGGTTGTGGCTACCGGCGGCCGGGAGGGTGGGGTTGGTGGTGGTCTCAAAAAAAAAATCGAAACTCATGTTTTGAGTTTTTAAAAATAGCATTGATTTAAAAATTAGTTTTTTTAATTGAAAAAAAAATAGTTGTCAAACGCAACTTTTTTTTTCTAGTTTCCAAAACTGGAAAAAAAAAACCTTGTCAAACAGCGAAGATTTTCCTTGGAATGTGAACCAATTCCAAGGAGGAAGAAAAAAGGGCAAGAGATCCCCTCAAATTGGATATACGAACCATAGTTAAAAACCACAAGTTTCTTCATTCCTCTTTTTTCTTGTGTAACGACAATTAATAATCACAAAATATTTTTAATAGTTTTTATACTAAGACTTTCAGTTATAATTATTAATAATATATTTTTAACGTCACTATGTAAAAGCCACTAAAAAATTTTAATAATCAACTGTCACTGTATAGGGAATTATAACTATCTTCTTACAATCCTGATAGCAATTAAAAGTATTTCTATTATTACTATCATTATCGACACTAACTTAGTGATGCTGAAACAGCACTCTTCAAAAGTTTTTGCTATTGTGAAAATATTGCTAAATATTCATTGCATAGGAAGGTTTTGGGTGCAACCAAATCTTGTCCTATGGGATTAGAAGTGACATATAAGGATCAGGATCCAGCACCCCACTGTAGCAAAAAAAAAAAATGCGTGGCAAAATGCATTTAGTGGAAAATTCTCACTATATTTCGACATTTCACAGCGACGACAAGATACTGTGTTAAATGTTTGTCAGAAATGCTGGTCAGTAGACGATCCTGATGTTCATGATTTATACGTACAAGACTTGCTCGATCCCACAGTAAATTAGGGATTGATTTCTATTATTGCTACTGTTCAAACTATTTACCCCCTCCCTAAGCACAAAATTTAAGGCAGCTCTCAAAAAGGTAACAATGCAACAACCATCACTTCACTGACTCCAAAGAAGAGCAATGGTAATCTAAATGCAGTAGGATAGTTAAAAATGCTTAAGAGTTCATATGCGCATTGTTACTCATAAGAATGCAACATCAGGAAGATACCATGGCTCTTAAGATATTTTCTGAATTAGACTACAGATCAACATGCTGGCCCCTTGGATCACTGCAGTAACGAGGTTCTAAACCTGATCGGATGGGAAGCCTTCAATTCGCGAAACCCGACTCATGTTCCCCAGCCGGTTTTGCGCTGCTGTATAACAGATCAAATTTCCCAAAAATTCCCAGAAAGGGTACTACTGAATAAACGGATCACCCCATCCTCCTGGAACATGAAGCTTATAATAGCTGGTAGAGTTGACCGAATTTCAGTTCCTCAGACTTCAAATGAGTATCATAAGCTGGAAAAGCAAACACATAACGGATTCAATTGGTATAATTTACAGCAGTTACACGGGTAAAAATGGATCTAAAAAGCAGAACTTAATAACAAAAACTGCAGTCTAAACCATAACATAATTTTACCCAAGTATATTTGTTTTGAATGGACAGTATACGTTCTGGAAAGAGTGTTACTTAAGCAGATTCCCAACATATCCGTCTTTGTAAATAAACATCAGGAAGCAAATATTGGTATTCAAATCCAGAGACTGGTTCCATCAAAACTTACTTTAGAACATAAAAATGACCAGCATAAAACTGTACTTCTTAGATCAACCCCTGGCGCTGCAGATCAGTGAATGTCTTCTTGTTGTAAATGTTACCCTCTCGGTCTTCATATTCTTCTTCAAGGTCAGGGCGCCACTTGTTTACTCCTTGCCGTTCTTGTATTCTCTCCCACAATTGCTTTGCCTCCTGCAAATTGAAGGCGTCACAGTAACACAAGACGTTATGATTGCACCAAGAAGAAAAGTTGCAGTTACTTATGCAAAGAATTCTCAAATGGCACTCTTTCACTTAGTTGCAGGATTCGTGTAGGAAGGCCACGAATCTTCCTTAGAAGCGCGAATCTGCGCTCCTAACTTGGGAGCTCATCGGGAGCGCGACCCAAGAGAGTTGGGATCTCGAACAGAAGTATGGGAAGATTCGTTGTTCATCGATAATGGAGGTTTTCTCCTTGTTTTTTCTTTGGGTAGTCACTATTGGAGGCTAGGGTTATGAAGAGACATGAGCAGAGAAGAAGAAGTAGAGAGAGAAACTCGGCTGTTTCTTTCTACAGGTGTCTACCGAGAAAATGAAGGCAAAGCACATGGGTTGGGCCCTATTAGTCTGTCTTTGCAGGTCATTAGTGAATTGGTGGCTGTGGCTTGGCCACGTCCCCACATGATATGTTGGGCATGACAGCTGGGTTCTTTATTCTTTTCATATTCCCTCTTTAACTTTTAACTAATGTAAAATTAACCACACTTTGTCATATATTTTACAAGAATGCAATATTTTTACATTGTCCTAGGATATACCTAAAGTAAAGTTTATTTTAAATAATTATATAGCCGGAACGCTCCCAACTCAGGTTCTCCTAGGGCTGACGCTTCCCCGCTCCCGCTCCCGCCCCCGCCCCCACCCCCGCCCTGTGCAACTTAGCTCTTTCATACATCCATTTTTTGTTTCTAAGTGCTAGCCCTTGTAATGCTTTGTAGTTTTGGTGTTTGACCAAAATAATACTCTCATAATTCAAGTAAGAAGGATAATGATCACAACTGATTGCAGGCGCTCTTTGAATAGGACCCTGCTTCTGACAGGTAGGTAGTATATCCTGGCATATCACCTAAGGAAGGGAATTCGCTCTCTATCAAACATACTCAATACTCAATTTAGGCCTTTTGATCCTTTTACCCCCCTCAACACGAGACTTTTAAGCATGTATTTGACAATCCCACCTAATATCTCCTTTCGAACTGAGCGGCTCTAACCCCAGCATTGTTAAACTTTTCCAGGGTATGGCAGCTGGACAAGATCAAGTTGCCACCAAAAGGATATGCAGGGATTGCAGGCATGTATGCTACCTTCTGTTGAGCTACAAACCATTAAGATAATTGAACATAAACCAGTATAGAAGCATCAATCCACAAGAAAGGACAGATAAGTACCTCAATTGAGGTAATCTCGTTGAAGTTCTTGGTGTTCGGAATACCAAGACGACGCATTCCATGCTGATGTCTCCATTCTTTAAAATGTCGTTCATAAGCCCTACGGCCCCAATAACTGTGGGTGCCACAAATCTCGCATTTGAATTCCTGAAAGGCATTCATGAAATTTCAAAGTGCTCAACTAAAGAATATGTTATTGCCACTAGCAGAAGTGTTTAAAAAAAAGACTTTAAGGAATGTATAAAAGGGACAAGTACACAGTATAAATAGAAGAGTAGAAGAGATTCAACTCTAAAACTTACTTGACCAAGACCATGAAGCTTGTATAACCAGTATGGTATTGGCTTCCCATCCCAACCCATTGGCAGCTTCAATGGATTATAGATCTGCTGCTCTTCATCATCACTTTCTGTGTCAGCTTGCACCTCTTCCTGAAAAATTTAGCAATCCAGAAAAGCAACAATTGTCAGAAGCCCAGCAAACTTTCTCTTATTCCATCAAAACACAAAGAACTGAACTAAAAGCGAAAAAGTATTCCTCCATCAGGTAATCTATAATAAAATATAGGCTCCATGTAACCCCAATGATTGAAGACTAAGTAGTAAAGAACATCATTCTTGGTCAGAATTCTTGGGTCTTCTAGGAAAATATGATGCCATCATTACCAACTGGGAACCAAAGTGACTTCAGTTACAGCTAATAAGCAATTCCTACGCATTAAAATGTAAAAAGAGAAAGAAGATTTACTAGCTGCATCACAACCAAACAAAAAGCCTATTATTGTATCCATTATTTTATAGCTTACTGAGCCTATGATATGGACTGATATCTTGGGATTCTCCGAAGGTTGGAAAGTGAGCAATTTTTTTGAGACAGCCCAAAAAGGAAATATGATCAATTCATTAAAGACGGAGGGAGTACTACTATCATGCAGCACCAGTACGACAGAATTAAATTATTAATCCACAAACACCGCAAAATAATATAGGTACCCCATCACTAATTGAGCTTAGACAACTTGATATAAGATCATGCACTATTATCCCTACTGGTATGGTAGAGTAAACGGAATGTATTCCAGGTTGATAAGAACAGATACATACTTCGGAGCAAAGAGAAAAAAAAATATTAAAAAACAGAAAAAAGAAGCTTTCAGGGCTGCATAAAAAATAAGATGAAATGTGGTGTGGGCTGAATTGGGGTGTGAGATGAGAAATGAAGGCAAGAAAATTCTACTTACCTCCTCGCGTTCCGCTTCCATTTCTTCAAATGTCAAAGCCTGTTTCTTCTCAATATTTTCTTTTGTTCGCAAGATTGTCTGCACAAGAACACATAATGTTCACATAAATCGTCATACTAACTATTGAGTGCAGCTAAGATATAAAGAAAGGTGAGAATACACTTAATGAATTAATAGAATCAATGTGCATTTGTAATTATGAAAAAAGTAAGAAAAAGGACGCACAAACAGACCTCCTGCAACATTTCACATAGCTTTTCTATTTTGGCTTCCATGAGAGCAATTTCTTTAGAACCTTCAGCTTGTTCTGGGGCTGCCACGGTACCATTCTGTTCTGATCCACGTGAATTTTTGGCAAAATGTTTTCTGTCCAGCTTTTCAAGAGGCGTGTGCTGCAAAAAGGGAAGTATAAATCATGATAATGTAGGACTCATTGGATCTCTATAGACCATAAAAGAATAAATGACGTGAAACAACTGAAAGGGATATGCTTGCCACAAAATACAAAACTAAAGTTAGCAATGTTTCTACCATGGTCGATACGGATTTGTCTTACAACCACTCTTAAAATGTGTTGATGTCATTTTCTATACAGAAGTGACCATGATTCTACATTGTGACAGCCAAACAGATGCTATTGTCTTGCCCATTCTCCACCAACCACTCAAATTTACAACCACTCCTTATACGCTTCAATACACTGTTGCAAGTTCGATGTCCCACTCTGTCCGATGTGATGCCTCATGCCTCCTATATCCTTATAAAAGAAAACAGTTGCCTTTTCTTAATCATTTACGTTCTTGGTTCTAACTAAAGGAAAATCATAATTACTATGCAAATTAATGTAAGAACAGGCTATTTATATGAGTTTGTAGGATACATAATGGTAGCCTGTAAGCTCAGACCACCAATTTCAACTTCTAGCTCAGCCCGAGTTTGCGCACATTGTGCCCGAAGGAAGGAGGGGAAGCGGGGATATAGATGGAAAATATTTAACACGATAAGTTTACCGGCATATCAATCTCAAGATTAACGCGGGGCCGGGTGGGGGGGTGTTTTTGCAACTTGATGATACAGCGCTAAATTGCAATTTTACAATTAGAACCTCGTTGGAGGTAGGTCATCCTCTCCTTATATCCTATGTTACTATAACCACGACAAATCATCCCATACTAAAAATTCATTCGACTGCACTACACACCATTAGATACGCGAAGGATATAAATGGGAAAAATAAAAAAAGAGCTCCAGTGCAATACCTTAGTAAGGAAAAGCCTCTCCGCACGCTGTTGAACAGTGCCTCCCGTTTTTAGTCCTAATGCAGCCAATGCCTACCAAGCAAAATCAACAGCAGCTAAGTAAACAACAAAAGAGACATGGTCTACTCAATACCAATATATGTATTCTTATAACCAACAGATAGTATTTAAAAAAAAGAGGGAGCAACAGCACAGGGTTTTAATATGTGTTTTTATCTCCTACACTTCGATTTATAACACTTATCTCACACAGTTCCAACATAAATGGAACTACAAACTTTCTGTTTGTTAATCATTCCTGATAAAACCCTAAGCTAGCGAAATCATAGCCATCATACTAGAGGAAAACAGCTATTAAGATCATTGTCCTTATTCATTCGAGTTAAATCTGTGCTGTTTGAGCTACTTCACCTGAAAACTTCACTATATAGGTGGAACATCCAAGTTGGAAACGACATGGCATGCTTGGTACGAAATATGCATCCCAGCTGTAGTGTTTAACAGAATAAGAAAGGATCACATACCTAACTCACTTGGAATATATGAAAAGGGAAAAAAGAAGAATGAACGAACTTTTACCAAACCATAGACATAAGACGTAGAGAACTTTCTCATGGTGAATTAGTTGTATCACTGCCTTCTTAATTAAGCTTCAAAGACTCATGCGGGAAATGGTGTGTAAAAAACAAATTCACAAGGCAAATCAAATTAGGAACAATGCAAGATACGTGCATAATAAAAACTAAAATTACAAGAATCAAAAGAGTAATCATTTGAACTTCCAACAAAAGAAAACAACACAACCACAACCAAAACAAAATGAAGGGATTGGCATTCAGGAAAAGCCTTAGCCAGGAAATAAAGCTGTCTAACAGCCAAGACAGCATAGGCTTTGTGGCTAAAAAGTTGTTCGGCCAAAGGATTACGTAAGAGAGATTCTTCAGCTGGTTTACGGGTGACTGGACATGCTGTAAACAGTTCCATTGCCATGAATGAAAATTTTAAGTATCTTTTAGGGTTTAATTTGCTAGGTGCAGTCTAGTCAGTAGGGAATATATGGGGCTTGTCTTGACTGTATGAAATGATTGAACTTCCAAGATAAGATATGAAGGGCTGAAAGTGAGAAGTTTTAGGTTTGAACAAAGAAAGAGAAAAAGCCTTACTGTCTCACGTGAAGATAAGAAATCTATGTAGCGGACAAGTTAGTTAAGATGCGGAGTTGGAAGCTGATTTTTGAAATCATGCTTCGGGTTTGCATGGGCCATGATCATCTCAGATCCAAGTTTTTGACTTTCTTCATGGCACCCAAAAAACGAAAAGAGAAGTACTGCCCTGAATAACTAGAACATCCTAGGCCCTATTCAAGCTATCATCCGTCATCACCACCAGTAACCATCAGTCTACTCTAGAGAAGATGGGAAAGGTCCAAGCATTCTGCAGAGGTCTCCATCACTGACACAGTAGTTTCCCGTCCTTTTAGGGATTATATATTTATATAAAGTGCATATAAGTTTAATGCCTCTGTGAAACCCAAAATGATATAGGTGTACCAACAACAAAAAGAAACGCGATTAGTCACCTATATCAACTAATCATCCAGATGAAACCCCGAAGCTCATAGACAAAGGGGCACGGAAATGATAACTTAATCACAATTACCACCGCCTTCAAACATTTAAAAACACCCCGCTGCACATGATTCCAATAAAGGGAACTCAGAAGAATGTCATTCAACAATAATATCTTTGTCCAATCAACAAAGGAAGAAAGAAGGAAAAAAACTGAAAGACCTGGACGACAAGTGTTCCAAGAAATGCCTGAGACACAAGTTTTTTCGTTACTAGAAATCAGTCACAATAATACAACCGTCCTCCTTGCCCTCCCCCCACCCCCCGGTTCACCTCAAAGGGGAAAAAAAATCGTTGTTTTAGCACTCTTTGCACCTTTTCAGTACATAAATAGAATATCTCCTTCTAATTAGCCAAGTAACCAACACGCGCACATCCACATGACAACAAAATTCGAAACACTAAAATATTGAAGTGTTAGTAAAGTTTAAACTGAGAAGTAACAGAGAGTACTAGAGTAAGGTTTGCAAAAATGCACTTACCTCCTTTAAGTTCTCAGGTCCCACACTCATCAGATCTTCAATAGTGCTATAGTCATCCAGATCAATCATAATATTCTGTGCCGGAACATGTCCATTTTCTTGACCCTCACGCTCCCATCCTAGTACCTTTCCATTAGCCCACTCCTCCTCAAATTCTGCTGTTACCTGGCAACAAAAAATCCCTAGTCAAAAAGGGGGAAAGAACACACAAACATTCTGGAGGTAATATCGAAAAGCTAAGTGAATGATTCGTGCATTTTACTTCATACTCTGTAGCCAAATCTAAGATGACATCGATAACATGTGTCAAACTCAAAAGCATGGGGGATAGACACGGGCTACTCTTGCTAGTTTCTTATGGACACACTTCAAATCAGTCAACAAGTAGATGACCCTAGCAAACAATGTTCTTTGAGTAACACCGTATTCAGAGTGCATCTATTCAAAAAATAGTTGATAGTAACACGTGCCAAAATGACTTTTTCAACAACCAACCAGCCTCGCCATGAATCAATCTCCTTCGTGGGCATCCCCAGTAGCTTCTTTGAATGCATTATTGGAACAATGCTGACTTGGGAGGAGTATTAAAGTAAGTGTGAGCCCATAAAAGGAGGAAAAGAGATCATTTAGAAATAAACCTTTGAGAACATTCTGTCAAGATCTTGTAAGGGCTCCGTTCGCTCAAAAAAGTATACTAGATACTCAAGTAGTTTTCCCAAATACTCCTTGTATTTCCTGCATAGAAACAAACATTTTATAGTAGGTACACAGATCCATTCTATTAATATAGAAAACAAGGAAAAGGAAGAAGAAAACATTCCAGATAACTAGCAAAACAAAATTGGCGAGGATCAACATAACCAACATAAAGTATACATTTTGCTCTTTTCCTTTGCACATAGTCATGCATCACCACTTCCCATGAAAACCTCAATATTAAAGAATGTTTCATTATCGTTTTAACGTGAACAAAGGCAAAGGACATAGAATAGCAATAATGATGTTTGACTTATAAAATTGGCAGACATATTGGTGCATCCCCTCAGAGTTCTTTTAAGGGAGGAGAGTATAACTGAAGAACAAAGAAAGAACCAAAATTGACCGTCCATTTCTCAAACACCAAAATCTCCTCCCCTTAAAAGGTCCCTGACTACTCTCCTTCCAAGTGCACCAAATATTATGGATGCAGATTGTGAACCTAAAAGCCCTGTTTCACCTTACTCGACCATTTCATCTGTGTTGCGAAGAGAAAAATCTTAAACGAAACCGTGTTCACAAACAATATGTTTATCGGAAAGAAACTTTTACCTCGCCAACTTCTTCTTTCGAGGAATCTTGTGCACTTGTGGGAAACCATCTAGGTAAGCTGAGTACTCGATGGGATCTTCAAATTTCAAGTTGATGTAATGATTGTACAATTCATGCAAGTCTAGGTAACGTCCCGAGCCTTCCTGGAAATATATATACACACCATCAATATCATGAAAAGTACATTCCATAACACAGGAACAATTTACAAGGTGGCATTTTCCAATACTGGCAGTTATGATAACATCTTCCTGTTACAAGTCACGCAATTATGTCACGTTAATGCCAATTTAAGAGCACGCCCATGAAGCGACTCTTTCATCAACTGCAAAAGCAAATGCTGATGTTTTTAGCATACTGATCTTATAAGGACAACAGATATCCTTGTTCAAGTCGACATCATGAGCATAATAACCGACGTAGTATCTCAATCCTTGATCAGATAGGTACAATTATCCTGTCACCCAACTCATTAAACTCATTATCTATGTTTTTCCTCTTTTTCTCACCATCTATACAGAAGGGTGAATTCTATTTTGAAGGATGTAGGTTCTGTTACGCTTGGAGGGAGGCGGTAGGCCACAGTGTGTCGCTAATCACTACCTTATTTTAATGCGAGACGAGTTCCTCTCTATCTCGTACCAGATACATCAGGTAGGCATCTGCTTATTTTAAACAGCTTCAGTCTTGCACTTTTTCCTCCGCGATAATTATTATAACCAGTGCAGTATTTTCCACAAACATTAGCCGTTATTTATCCATAATGCAGCAGCAAGTGCTCATAATTTCAATTTCTCGTGGATTTGCAGTAACAAAGTCATCAACTATTGCTAAACAAATTATATGTCATTTGTACAATCTTGTTGGGGAGCATGCACGGCCAGAGACACTAACCTCCCCGCTGAACTCAATTTGAGGCTCCTCCTGCAGCAGCTGCTCAAACTCGTCCTCGTCGTTCACGACCCACGCTTGATGGCGCCTATGATAGTCCCGAATCTACATATATCACGCGTGTTAGCACTCTAAAAGCAAACAATTCACGAATTCAGTGTGAAAACTAACAAAAACAAAACGTGTATACCTCCTTCAGCCTGTCATAGAACACGCTGAACACGGTCGTGCCGGGCCCGGCCTGTCCGCCGAGCACCGCGATCTCGTCCTTCCTCGCGCTGTCGCGGTCCTCGTATATCTCCACCTGCAAAGCGAAACAGCCGTTATCAATTGCTGGAATAGGTCCGTGAATGTACAGTACTAGGGTAAATTCGATAATGGAGAGTCGTTGTTACGAGTTTGGTGGTGGTGGCGGAGATCCGGTCGATGAGGTGGCGGACGCGGTGGCTCTGGTGAAGCCGGTCCCTGTTGGAAGCCGGGTCGGTCTGGAGGTCTCTCACCACGAGCCGCTCGAGCCGCTCCACCTCCTCGTGAGCCGCGCGCGTCTGCTCCAGTAGAGTAGACGACATCGTCTCTCCTCGCAACTGCTTGCTTGTAGAAATCTAGGGTTCTTAATTGATTGGGTTTAGTCCTATAGTATTGTATTCTCAAAACTGACCCCTTAGTTTTTGTTTACTTGTAAAAGGCCCCGAACCTTGTAGTACGGTTACCCAGTTGCTTGCAAAAGAAAACGAAACAGTTTAAAAGGAAAGTTTTCCGGTTAATTTCAAGAGCCATGTGAGCAAAGGTGAGCACCAATCCGTTAAAATTGAATTGAATCGCTCAATCTAATTAAATCAAATCGATCTAATTTAAATTATCCAAAAAAATTTACAGTTACGCTTTGCATTTCTCAAACCGACATTGATATATTAACTTATTTTCACTACACTTTGATGATTTACACATATATGACACTAAAGTAAGGTCAAATTAACAAAATCTTAAAAGTTAAACGAAAAAAAAAAAAATGAGAGCACTTATAAGACGAAAGTCTATTAATTAACATCCCTCGTATATTCTCTCATTCTTTTTTGCAATTCATACTTAGGGCCTACTCATGTAAAACGTTTTCCGAAAATATTTTCTACATTTTCTGATGTTTGGCATATTTATAGGAAAACTATTTCCAGAAAATGTTTATGATCACCCAAAAGAAAGGCAAAATTCTAAGAAAATGATTTACTAAAATAAAAACGAGGAGTCATTTTCCAAATTGAAACCCAGACACTATGTCTCCCTTCCCCTTGCCCTTCTCTCTATTTATGTCGCCCCCATCAGCGGTGATTCTGACCGCCGCCAGCGGCTCACCATACCACCACTGCTAACACAACTTTCTCCACCCCATGGCCTAGAGATGTCAATGGGCCGGCGGGCCTCACATGAAAACTGGTCAGGGCTGGGCTAGATTTATGGGATATATAGGCACAGTCCAAGTCCTGGCCCTAGGCCCAATATTTAAGGTCGAGCTTGGGGCCTGGCCTGGGCCCTTTTTTTATTTTTTATTTTTTCTTCCCAACTTCTTATTATTCACTTACGTCGATGCCTAACAAGAATACATCAAATTAAGGTCGAGATTGATACATGTGTAATTTGATGTAATGCTATATGCATACATCGTAGTGAGGTACACTATATGCATACATCTTTTAAATGCTGAAGATTCGTAGTGAGGTATCATAAGCTTGTTTGAACAGACATCTAACTAACATATGCACATATTTTCACGAGGCATAGTGTTATCCAGGTTCTGTGAACGTGTGTCGGACATGTTAGTTCTGAATGACAAGGTGCTTTAGAAATCTAGTTAGTTTTTAGCTATCAAAAACTCGTTTCCCAAATGACGTGGCTCACTCTAATCTTTAAGGTAAAACTTAATCCGTAGTGATATTTTGAAATGCGTAAAATTCGAGTGAAGCTCGTCATTTTGGAAAATAACCTTTTGGTAGCAAATTTGGAAACTCCAGGACTATTGAACTTTGTTTCTCTGCCAAACTTCATGCATCAAGTGATCATTGCGGTTTCTCTATGTACAAAAACTTTTATGGCACTCCATTCGAAAAGAAATGGCACGTACCCGTGATTTGATAGTTTTCAATGCAAATTAATATGTATACTTTTATATTGTTACGGAAAATTTGCGTATTATTAAAATTACAAATCTGATTAGGGTTAGGGACACTCATGTCCCTCTATTACATAATTGTAATTTATTACTTACATGTGTTGTATAACTTAGTCTTCTCATTTTGTCAATTTAAAGTGCTAGATGGATTTTTTTTTTCAAAAGCCCATAAAAGTAGGGTGTTTGGTTGGGCTTTTAAAAAAGGCGAGTTTTTGACTTGCCCATTTCCAAAGAGCGGGTTGATTTTTTTTTGCTCTTTTTCACACGGGCTGAGGGGCTGATTAAATGAGGTTGAGGTTTCGAGCCTCACTAGCAACATCTTTCCATTTTTTTGCTATGGTTATGAAACCCTTCTTCACCTTTTTCATCACCACAGACTCCACAGCCCGTCGTCATCATCGCCTCCACCGGCCACTCTTCGGTCCAAGATGAACACAACCATTGGAGATGGTTGCGCCCAATTCCTGGGAATTGGTCTCTATGCCGACAACTCACACTCTCACTCTCACTCTCTGCCGATGACAAAGGTGCCGCGCCGCCGTCACGCCTCCTTCTTCTCTCCCGGCCTCTCCTTCGCACAGTCGGCGACTGACCATTTACTGATCTAAGGCATCGTCGGCGACTCGCAACAACGAGCCATCAGACACCAAGTCGTCGCTGTCGCCGTCGCCTATGATGATGCCGTCGCCTGTGATGATGCTGTCGTAGCTTGCGACGGCTCCACCGAAGGCTCTGCCGAAGGCTACGTCGGCGTCGCTGCCGATGGCTACGCCGACGCCGCTGCCGTCGAGCTTGCAACGGCTCCATCGAAGGCTGTGCCGAAGGCTACGCCGGCGCCGCTGCCTTCTTCTATGCCGAAGGCTCGTGTTTCAGGGTACATGTTTTTCGATTCAGCGAGAGCAGGGCAGGGCGGGGCGGGTGCGGGTTTTCTACATTCTCATAGGATCGGTTATGGTATTTCACATAAATAACCCGGTGGCGGGGCGGGGCGAAGTTCCATGACGAGCGGGGCAGGTTCGGATTTTAGGAGATCCGCATCCGACCCGCCCCATTGCCATCCCTAGATAGATGGTGTTTTTACTGTTTATCTACGTCTTATGGTTTTTGAGAAAATTTTAGTGCTTGTAATCATACATTCTGGAGCCTTTAACTGGCTTAGGTTTCGTATTGCCTAATGATGCTAGAACCTTTGCCATGCCTGCACTTCTCCAACCTAAGTGTTGGCTGATATTACTGTTTGAACCAGGGGGAAGTTTATATCCTGCATGAAAATGAGCTAAACAAAGATGCGCTCATAGCACATGTCATCACCGAAATACAAGGGCAACACATGATCTTTAACCAAATAAAAATGTACAAATTGGCAATAGCATTTGCTCTAGATTCATAACGCATACTTGTTAGATGTACCAAGTGTACTTCAAATTTTTCATTAAAATCAAATTGACCTTCATTTTGTTGTTTACGACCTTGTCATTGCTATGGGCGTGTAATTTTATTTATTTATTTGGCTCAGGCATGGTCCAGCTCACTTTAGGGCCAGAAAAGGGCCGAAATTAGGGCCAGCCCTAAAAACCGGGTCAAGGTCTAAAAAACGGGCCGGTTTCGAGCCAGCCTGTTTTAGGGCCTGACCCGGACTTCTTAGGGCCGGACCGGGCCTGGATAAATTTTTGGAAATATGCGGCCTAGTCCAGAGCCCTAAAATGTTTGGGACGTCACTGTTCACGTGCAGGGCCGGGCCAGCCCGCAGGCCGCTTGGCCCTTTTGACATCTCTACGGCATGGCCCATCTACATCCTCTCAAAATCAGTAGTCACGAGAGATGCAACAAAAGCATCAACATCAATTGCATATATCACTGCTCATAATTGGATCTTCTGATTCCTGGTTCTTGTTGACTTTTGTTGGATGGCTTTGGTTTACGAAAGTAGGTTTTGGGGCGATCGACGGTTGTAGTGGGTGGATGCTATGTTTTACTGCCGGTGGTAATGCCAATCCGATGATATTTGATTCGGTTCCATTTGAATTTTCAAACCGAGGAGTAACAATTTTATTTGCAATTTGACCCCTAAACTAAATTAACTGAACTACGGTCACCTTAAGCGTGAGGCTCTTTAAATGATCAAAGCTGAGGGGAACTTGAGGTTTTTATGTTTTACTAGTGCAAGCTTTGATTCTGATCGGGCTTGACTTGCTTATATTGAATAGGTAAAACTCAAGTTTTTTATTTTCCAAGTTGCGCTTAACTATAGAACGAGCTTTTGGAACGTATTCAAGATTGTTTCATTCAATAAACGAGTCAATCATGACGAGCTTATAGACACGCAATCACGACTGGAGTTCAAGTAGCTTGGAGCGTTTGTAGCCATAAAACCAAGTTTAATTTAGGCGTATAACAAACTGAGTTACCTAGTTCAATTAGAAACTCATCTCAGATATGTGCGGATGATAATAAACTGAACTTGAACATCTTTCGAAGCTCGTGAACCTACTAAAACTCGCACGATAAACAAATTATTATGTAAGGATTTACTCAAGCTCGATAAATAATCCAAACTCATGTATAATTTAAAGCTTAATAAATGAAACGAACAAGCTTCATACTCATGTATTTAGACAAAATTCACCGTTTCGAAAGGGCTTAAAAAGTATAGCCAAGTAAAGGGAAGTTTTCGCAATTTGTGTCAAACGGAACCGAGTCACCCAGACGTCCACAGAAGTAGAACAGCCAGAGACACCGATCTGACAATCTAAGCTTCCAAAAACCCAGCGGTAAATGGTTTAGCAACAAGGCTTATCAAACCTAACAAGAATGTGGAACCTAAGCCAGTCCATGTTAGGCCGTGGAGATGACGAAGACCCACAAGACAATCTGTTGGATGACCCAGAAGGCCTTTGCTCTCTCTCTCCTCTCCAGGTAACTAGTACTACCTTTTTATTTGCTGGGTCTTCACTGCAATGATCTTTACTCACTATCTGTGTTAAGTGTTAACTTCTGTTTGTGCAGAGATTGTATGCTTTTGCTGCCTGTTTAGTAGCTGGCCTCGTTTGTATGTTCCTGGTATGACCACTGTATTCTGAAAATGCACTACCTCCGTTTTCGTTTTTTCTCCTCTTGACTTTGTTCAGAATTCACTGTACATATGTAATCACTAAAACAACTTAAATCAAATAAAAAGTATTACTCATTTTTCAATTACAACTTACCGCTAAGGACTTAATATGCCTTCTCTAGCAGCATTCTACATGTTCCAATAATCCTCTTCAAACTTATGGAGCTTTGATTTAAAGCTTCATGAGTTCGGCATTTGACGCAAAATGGTAATGAAATTGTTGTCGTTGTGAGCGATCACCAAAGAAGATTTGAGCCTTTAATGGACTAAAGAAATAAAATATCATTCAAGACCACCGAAGATTTCCTGACGAGCTAACACTGTGTTGTCCGTGGGATGGAACCCATACTACTATTTGTAAGTCATAGAACTCCAAATTGAAAATAATAATAATAGTAAGAAGAAGAATAAAAGTTTTGAGGGTAGACACATTGAAGGCAACAACTATATGAAGTGTAGTTGCAAAATTTTAGAGAAAGGTATATCATGGAAATTGGGACTTGTCAGAAGTTGCAACAAGAAATTTTGATGAACGAGATTTTGAACAAGAAAAATATATAAAAAAGAGAAACTTATACTAGTAAGGAAGCCCGACAAATGGCTAGAACGTTGCCCTCTGGCGTAGCAGAGAGTTGATGAAGGGAGAACCTGGAAGATCTTTGGCTCTAATACCAACTTAAATCAAATAAAATGTATGGCTCAGTTCTTGATTACAACTTACTACTAAAGAATTGCAGGAGTAAATGATAACAGATAAGTTTACAAGATAACATAAAACCTGCATCTAAACTCATCTCAGACTTCCATAATCTTGATTCGTATGCCTTCTCAAGCATTATCCCACGTGTTCCAATAACAATTTCCATTCTAGAAATGATGTGATAAGTGTAACTTTAAAGTCCCTTCTATTTTATTAGAGTAGATTAGACATTTTGGTTTTTTAATTTTCCTTTAAGATAATTTTTCAACAAACACATGGAATTGTTACTCAAAATACCATGTGTTTGATGGGGGTGTTAGATAATGTTAGATCGTTCTAGATCTGGGAAAGGTTATCCTTTAGATAATATGTAATCCCTTTAGATAATATGTGATTAGTTATCATTTGAGATAATATTGTTAAGCTGAGATAATTTTAAAATATCCTTCCACCTATATATAGGTGCTCGTACTCACCAATACTGCTGGATGGAATCCTATTTTCTATTTCTATATGGTATCAAGAGCATGATCCCTATTTTGAGAGTCCTCTAGGTGCTTCCGCATTCTGGCGGACGATCTAAAGGTCAATTTGCTACTGACAATGATGTTCTCTTTGAATTTCATCCATCTTTTGTTCTTGTTAAATATCTCAATTCTTGACGTAATCGATAGATTTTAAGAAATGGAAACTAGAAAGAGAACAAGAAAAAAAGATAGAAAGAGCTGTCCAAGGGAAAGAAGGATATAATGAAGAGAATGGGATAAATATTATATGCTGGAGAGACAATCAATAAGTATGAAAGGTTATAAATGATATAGTAAAGTAGTAGCAAAAGGTTAAGAAACATAGTTGGAAAAGATATTTTGGGCTTGAAATTATGTTGGAGACCAAACGGGAGATGTCGAATAATTGATTAGACCCGAAAACTTAGAAACTTCAAATCATCGTTTATTGCACCTAGATAAGCAAGAAAAGCAAAAGAGAGGGAAAAATATGTTCGGCCTCACGCTTTTTTTTATAAAAGAATTTAACAATGAAGGGCCAATGTGATTAATTTTCAAACATGTACCATCACCCATGTGCACTTGATCCGGACCATGATAATCAGTGCAATGAGATAAATTGTTGTGGTCATTGGTGATGTGATGAGTGGCGCCAGAGTTAGGTTACCAGACCGGGTCAAAGGCGGGAGAGGAGGGTGGAATGGCTAGGCGGCACTAAGGGAGTGCGAGGAAGTGCATTTCACAAGCCGCGGGGGAAATAAGGACAAACATGACTGGGCCAATGGCAGCTATGGCAAACAATGGTGGAGGCTGATTTGCAGCGTGATGGAAGCTAGGCCTGAGAGTGTTGTTCGGAGCCAGATCCATAGTGACCGGAGTGCTACATTTTGTTGTGGATGGCACCATTACGCCGCTGATGCTTCTCTCCTCCCCGAGAATTTGAGGAGGATGAATCATGGTGATCCTTGTGATCAGAAGGAGGGTGGTAAGGAGGCATGGGATGATAGCAATGTTTGCATTAGGAATCAAGCTCTCACGAGTATGATGGTGATCCATTTGGTTTTCATATGTAAGAAGGAAGGCATGGAGGGAGTTAAGGAAGATGGTTTCAGGACTGGTGGTAATGCAGGTCACAAAGGACTGGCAGTCTGACCAAAGTCCCGCCAACAACGCATGTATGAGATCATCACCAGGAATAGGATGCCCAATGGCGGCCAACATATCACGAATTTGTTTACCCTTCTGAAACTACTCATGTATGTATAGACAAATCACCTTTACACAAGCAATGTAGATCGTAATGAAGATTGGATATCTTCGCCTTAGATTGAGACGCAAACTTGCGCTCCAATGATAACCAAACAGCAGAGGAGGTCTCATGACCCAGCGATTGAACCAAGATTGGCTCGGTGAAAGACAAAAAGAGGCATTTAAGCAGAAGCTGGTCCTGTTCATGCCAAAGGACATAAGCAGGGTCGATTTCAGATGATAAGGGCGGATTAATAATTGTTTGTTCAGAGGTATATGGAGGCTGTTCAACTTCACTAGAATCAAGATATTTAGGTGGCGGTGGAAGAGATCCTTCAACAAAACTAACCAAATCATACCCTTGAAGAAAAGGGGGAAATTGACTGCACGAGAACAATTAATTTTCAATATTGAGTTTGACAAATACTAGATTTTGAATGTGATGAGGAGGCAGCCATGGTGGGTAAAAAATGTTTTGAGACTTTACGCTCTGATACCACGTGGAAAAATAGAAATATATACATTTTTACTTTTCACGAAATGCCTCAGTCACGGCTGTTCGAGTACTCTTTGACCCATGCAATTTTTTATAATCTTCTGCAGTTCTGCTTGGTGATTTATGAGTGAGGTATTGAATGGGTATACTAATTGGACAGATCTTGGGAGATGATGACATAAACTGAACGAATATGATTTATTCAAATCTAGACTAGATGAAAGAAGAAAAAGAAGTTTGGAAAGGCAAACAACGAGAGGCCATCCACGGGTAAACATAAGGAATTAAACAACTATCAAAACAAGGGATCTTCTCTTGCTCTCTCATACTACATAGAAACATAAAATATAATAATTTCATTGATTGTTTGGTTGAGTACCTGACACCAGTATGTATAACTGTAGATGATAAAAAGGGGGGAGTAAATCCATCAGACTTTATTCAATCTAATCAGTAAGATCTAAAAAACAATATGTAATCACTTCTAGTAGTTTTCCTATCATGATTCTAGAATACTCAAATATTCTAACATGTATTCAACTAAAATAAATACTAGGGCAGAATTTAAGACGCAGAATTTTGCATGGATGAATACGATGTAAAAAATTACATTGTTTAATATCTTTGTTTGAGATACATTTGAATATGACAGAGGGATTTATTGTGACCTTAATAAGAGAAGAAGGAAACACTTTGTTTGGCGAACTGCGTAAGGCTGTCCGCCAGGATGCAGAAGCAACTAGATGACTATAAAACCAGGATCGTCCTGCTCTTGATACCATGTACAAACATAAAATATAAATTGATTGATTGATTGGTTGAGTACAATACACATAGTTATACAAGTGTAGATGATAAACAAGAGGAATTTAAATCCATCGGTCTTTATCTCAATCTAACAGTGATATATAGATAATAACAAATAACAACTTATCTAACTGCTCCTCTAATAAATTGGAGCTCATCCTAACCATCCAAGACTAATCCCACATTTGTTTTCTGAAAAGATTGATTGTGAATGGAATCATTTATGTTCTTCTACGTGGTAGCAGAGAAGAACAACATGATATCATTCACAATCAATCTTTTCAGTACATCAGAAGTATATTTATTCATATATATAGTGATGGTCACATTAGAATTACAAACTATACTATCGATAAGATAAAAATAAGCTGTTAGTCTTGGACGATTAGGATGTGCATGGATATCTTTACTTGAGATAAGCTTGGATATCAGATAGGGATCTATTGTAACCTAAGTAAGAATAAAAAAAGAAAAAACAATTTGCCTTGAGGCCGTGCACCGGCAAATTGGTTGAGTACAAGACATCAGCCTATATATATAGTTGTAGATGATAAACAAGAGGAGATTTAAATCCATCAGTCTTTATCTCAACCTAACAACAATATATCTAAATAATAACAAACCACAACTTATCTACTTGCATAACCATAATATCATCTAAGTGTTTGATAGATATGCCTTGTTTTGATTTTCTGCGCTGAGGGATTGATAGCCGCACTCCACGTTTGACTACTCACACGTCAGTTTTGCCACTATGGATCTTTTATTGGCACTTTATCATGCTTTTTAGTGATTCTTTTTCGATCCTTAGCAACGATAAGTAGATTACAAGCGGTAAAAAGTGGACTGCGGCTATTCATAAGTTTACAAAGCAGTTTAATGCAAGAGTTCTGTTGCAAAAGAGCTGAAGTTAGTTGAAGTATATCATTGCTCCAACACGGAAGTGGGAAAAAGAAGTTATAAATGCTCCTTAGGGTTAACTCTGTTGTTACTATTGATTGTAACCTTTATAGCAGCATTGCCTTGTACATATCCGATGCTCAAGTTGTCATTACTCTGATACTCTAAGCTGAGCGTGGAAAATATAGTTTGGTTCAAGCCCTTTAAATTTATAGTGATTGTATGTGAAGGTTGTCATATTAGAATCTGATCTTTTGCGTTAACCTGGTTTCATAGGCAATGCCATCTAGCAGTATATATGGTGTTTTCATGACATTGCAGAGTGTTGAGGATCTGAGACTAGTTATCAAATGATACGCATATTTGACGAGTACTTTTCATTTTTTTTCTAGAGAACAGTGCATATACTTGAGAATGCAAATTTGTTATAAATTGTAGTAACTGCTCGAAGCAGTATAGACTTTTGATAGGTAAGAGATTTATGTTGTTACCCGGTATATATTGAAGAGATTCCCATCATTTCACTAACAGTCATATATGGATAACTTTTACTAAGCTCAGGATGACGTTGGAGCTGTGAGCACAATACAAATGTCAATCACAAACAAGTATAATTCAATAGATAGACACTAATCACCTTAGAACATCATAAAAACTACTTAGGTCTGAGCAAAGTTTTGGAATGCTCCATTGCAGGCAAAACTCCCTGGCTCCCAGTGGCTTAACTTCTAGGAGTACTCAGTCCATCCCAAACTCTGCCTCATATCTCTTGGTGTATCATCAAGCTCCTTAAATGCAGCAGACAGCGCAAGAGCGCCTTTCTCCATATATAGGGACGCTAATCAATGTGATAATGTAGCATTCTCTTCTTTTGCAGTCACTCGTTGTTCATGCCAAACCATCTATCTTGCAGTATTATCTTCATCATTTTGCTTTACTGTTATAGAATACTATGCATCTAGACGGAGATGGCGCATCCTATTGCTTGGATGCTGATTGGCACCAATAAAATACACTGTGGATATATTGGAATCTGTGTTGACAGTGATTATAACCTCGTGCTTTTTTTTTTGCAGTCACTGATTGTTTTTGCCAAACCCATCAAATTTGCAGTATTGTTCACATTTGGCAACGTATTGGCTGTTGGAAGGTAGGTTATAAGCTAACCAAGAAATGTAACTTCATCTCGAACTCTGTAGATTAAAGTTTGGCTCATCTACCAAGTTTTTGCCTGCATGGTACTCATTTTAATCGTATGCGTTAGGAAGGAAAATTGTGCAGAGACCAGATCTACAGTTTTGTATTTGCATTTAGCAGCCTCTGTTATAGCCAGCCCACTTCTATTGTCTAGTTACCTAGGTTATCAATACCTACCCAAGCCTTTTTTGTACATTTTTCTCAGTTAATACTTGATGGAGTCATTGTCACTCCCTCTCGCAACTGTGATTGTGACACTAAATCTAAAACCGTGTCATCATTGCCAATTTATTCTAACTGAAAATTTCTCAGTCTTGTTGATTGCCTGAGATTCTAAACCTGAATTTCTCTTCGCAGCACAGCCTTCCTTATTGGACCGTCGCAGCAAATTAGGATGATGATTGATCCTGTCCGTGTTTACGCCACATCTATTTATGTTGGGTGTGTTATTTTGGCTCTCATTTGTGCTTTATGGGTAAGTTTGTAGTATAAATTGGTGTCTCATGGAATGAAGGAAAGCTTGATTATGTGGCAAGTGATGGTTCTTTTTGTGAGGATTTGAGTGAATTAGTGGTAAAACAATGAGAAAAAGTTAATATACTTGAAGGGTTTTCCAGATCTCGATCTCCCAAGGCTAAAAGCCTAAACAGGGGTAAGAATTGTGTTAAATCTTTCTGGACCGATTCCGTAAGATACAAGAAATTTGAGTGGAGACTGTGCTATCCTTGTAATTTCATCCCTCGCCTTTATTCTAGAGGAAGAGAAACATCCGAATTCTTGTAAATTTAGATTGATACCACTTACATCAACCTCAAATTGCTTTTATAGATCCATATGACAAAGCATACAAGGAATTTCTTCGATTTTGTGAATTTGGATTAGGCAAAGAACCAAAAGAGTATATGTCAAAATATTGCAGTAAAAAACATAAAGATTTACTACTTAACTTGACATGGCTCGAGTGCTGAAGCAACCCTAGCCTTCTGTCTACTAAAGCTTCTGACTGTTGCTTTTTCCCCTGCTTTCTCCCTTTCTCATTGCAGATTCATAGTAAGATTTTGACAATCATTGCAATAATTTGTGAAATTTGCGCCCTTATTTGGTGAGTTGATTCATGTAAACAAATATTACTGTTTTTCATTTATAGTTTTCTGCAAGCATTATTTTTGCGACTTTGTATGCAGCTATGTTCTTTCTAGCATAATATATTGATGGATGCATAAAGCTGACAAGGCTAGCCATATAACTTACCTCTTATAGAGTACATGATGTAAGAGGAAGAAGAAAAAGAAGGGTTGAAAGAGACCGAGAGAATGCCTGTATCGAACACTTACATGAATTTGTCCAAAATGGTGCAATTTCAGCCCCTAGTTTTGGTTGTGGGGAGAGAGGGATTTTTTTTTTTTTTTTTTTGGGACCCCTATATACAACGAAACATCCATATGGTCTTCCACTGCATATAATGGCATACTAATATGGGAACCTTTGCCGTGTCATGGGGCATTTCGAAGAGCCTAAGCTTTCTGGAAAAGAAGGAATCACCTGAAATGTATTATTCGTCACTTGAACCTTTTGTAGAACATCAGACAATTCATTGCTAGAAGATGTCAGTACAGGACTGAGCATGACTGGTGTGAGCTGGGATAAGAGAGCAGAAGAGGATGCACGAGAACATCGTTACATAAGATGTTCTCGTCGTAGGACGTAGTGTTTTGCACAGACCGGCAATGTGGTTATATATATATATATATATATATATATATATATATATATATATATATATATATATATATATAATGTATGTATCCAAAGTGATGGCCACTCCATGTTGTCCTTAAAGCTGCTTGGCACCCTCTTTTTATGGAGTTTCTGCAGTGGCTCAATTTTTGCTTCCTCCAACCCCCTAGTTGTCGCAACTTCTTTGTGAGTACAAGTATACGTGATTTCCAAAGTATCAGAATATTGCAGTATTTTTGTTAAGAAAATAGGATGACCATACAGTAGAAGTGATTTCTAAGAATAAATGGGTGATAAAAGCAAACAAAAGCTGACCTGTGCATAGCGACCCTTAAAGGAAAACTTTAATTTAGTGTGGATTATGACCGAGTCCCCCTCAACAACCATTTTCCCTTAAAATTCTAAGACCGTGGCCTGTTTAAGTATCTCATGTATTTGACTAGTATATATACTTGATTTATGGGTTTCGAGCTGATTGAGAATTAAGCCAACTCGACTCGAATTAGTTTTCCAAAATAATTTTTCCTAGGGCACAGGGGCAGCACATGCTGACTACTGTGCGGAGCTGGGTATTATCCATCCCTGTGTGCTTAGTTATGTGAGACAGCCATCAGTCAGCGTCCCCTCATCTCTCTCTGATATAGATGGGAAACCTTCCCAATATTTGTTCCCAAGTTATCAGGGGTATGGCCCTCCTAATTACAGAAACCGATGGCGAATAGATCCTTTTAGAATGCCAACAATCTGTGAACTGACATTTTCTTTCCTTCTCACTCTTTATTTAGTGTAGGAATTTTCATTGATTGGTTTTCCGGTTATTAATCCATTCACGTAGATAGAAAAGAATATTTATACCAGGCAATACAAACCTGGAAGTTGAACATCCTAATTTGAGAAAAAATTACTGCTATGCGAAGTTGGATTTGAAGAAATTACTAATGGGGTGGGGTGGCACAGATACTAATATGTTAGCACTTAGCACGGATAAGCTTATGTCATCATTAATGTGGGAAATAAGTTCTGAATGATGCATATTAATGATATTATGGTATTCGTGATGCTCTGCTAGATATAACTTGTGTTTCAGCAATTTCCATTGACGTGCAATGGTACATGTAGAACCACTATACTCGTGAAAATACGTTGTGTACATGTGAAATGTTAAATTAGGGGTGCTGATCTAGGGCTCTCAAATATTTTGCTAGTAACCTGAACACTGCCGCTAAACTTCCACATCCGTCCATTAAAGTTTGCCTCGTGGTCTATTACGTTATATCAGATGCCCTTTCTGGAAGGGCATTGATCAGAGCCATGTTTCCCTTTCTTGCTTTCGGTTGATGCTGCTGAATGGTCATACTCCATTTCATAACCATTTATTGGGCTGTTTCAGGTACAGTTTGAGCTATATACCTTTTGCTCGTAGAGCTGTTTCTCAAGTGACAATTCGTCTTTTTGACACCGAGATTTAGGCAACCTAATCATGGTATGTTCTCTCCATTACCGTCAGAGGCATATCCCAAAGTGTTGAGGTTGGTTGATTCTTTCATTCAACTGTTTCCCCCTTCAAGAGCTAAGCACTGTTCAACATCCTTGAGTATCCTGGGCTTGTAGAGGGTTACAGTAAAAACAATGTATTCCTGTATTATTTGGGTTTTTCAGTTTTTGTTCAAAGCCCACTGGTTTTCTCTTGTTTCCCTTCAAAGCTTTTTCTTCATTTGATTGCCTGTTGGATGCGATGGAAGTCATTAAAGAAACATCAATTCTTTTCTGCTCAACTTTCAAGGCATCTTTCTCCCTCTTTTGCAAAGGCAAATGTGATGGAGAATGAGAAGGCATGATTTTCGTGTCCAACTACCTTGATTGTGGTACCTACCACAAAAGGGATTGCCCCTAGATGACCAAGAGTCCCACAATCACCAAGTTGATAGGCTCTTGCAGTTATCATCATATCTAATAATTATTGTGCTCGGCAACCCTTCCAAGTCCTGTCAACACATCTTTAATGGAAAACTAAAACTAGCACTACTACTCACAATCTTACAGCAATGTACCTCCCTTCTTTCAATGTGCAAAATTCTTCTTTACTCCAACGGTGACCATAACATTCTTATAGATGCTTTGATTGTCATGATCAGATGTTTATTCAGCTGGATCAGGTGATATTGTCGAGGGTAATATTGTTAGCAGATGCTAAATTGTTTTTGAAGAGAATCTTGCCGAACACGTTTGATGGTTTACGATCCTTTGTCGTACAACATCTCTGCTGTAACGTTTTTGGTAACAAAAGTTGCTATTAGAAATGTTGTCACTGTTGCTGAAATTCATATTGACATTCTTTTGTTGCTAAAATTTACGCCGACGTCTTTCACGACTTTTCCCTCCAAAACCCACCATGATTATTGCCTTAGGAAAGAGGTAGTAGGTGTGGCAAGAGGTGGGTTAGAGGCTCTGCATCAAAAAGTTGAAAACCAGAAGGGAATCTTCTATGTTAATCTGAGATAATTTAGTGGATCATAAGGTTGGTTGTTGACTAATCAAAGCCTTAAACAAGTATGTGGGTTGGTGGAAGAAAAGCATGTTCATCTCGCAACCTCAAATTTCGTGTTAACCTAATTCCTTAACAAGAATGAGGAACTTACCATCCCCCTTGAAGCTCAGCTACCCCATGGATGTCCAATCCTCACCTTCACCCTCACCAACTACACTGGACCTACTACAATCTACCACAATAAAATTGAGGAATAAAGTCAATCACATGCTTAGAGAGATCATTGGGCTTGTAGGCCAGGAGAAGTTAGTGACTGAAAGCTACAAGTGGCCAAGGAATACAGTTTTGGGCAAAAGTGCCATTGACTTCAAATGGAATTGTGAAAATATTACCAAACGTTTGATACAATCCACCGCGTACAAGAAAATTACATTTTGCACAACTTTCTAAGACGTAGCTTGCCTGTATCACGATGCAAGCACTCGTAAATGATATTTGTCGCGGGCATGACATGCTTCTTGTGTACTTATGATAAAGTAAAGTATTTTATAATGATCGTGGAGCATGCTTAGCTCCCTGTTACAGATTCAGGGACATCTTCATGCAAATACGATAGACTACACTCAAACAAGACCCTCTGGCCATATTCTCAACAAATTTTCCTAGTTCTGGGTGATGATAGGGTCGGTGCAAAGTCCAGTGTATTAGGCTTTGTCATTACACACAAGACCCAGTTGCACGATCCAACGCATATATCTCCATGCACATCTGCACTGGGCGTCCACATAATGAGTCCGTCACATCCCGCTCTTGCGTTGACCAGTGAAAGTTGTTTCCAGAACAGTTTGAGCTTTGGCCTCTTTGGCTGGGGTGAACTAATCAGTCAGCTCTTGATAGCCAAACAAAAGAAGCAACGCCCGCGAGTTGCTCCAAAAAGCAACGACCTTTTTGTCTGCATCAACCAACTTGGAGCGTGCGGCTCTTTGACCACGTTGTATTATTGTAAGCTGGTGCCCCTTTAGAATCAGGAAGGAGTAGAGTAAGAGTGAAGGACCCCTCAGTCATTCAACAGCCGGTTAACTTTGCCCTATAACTCCCCAAGTTGCCTTCACGGACAAACAGAAGCAATTAATCAAGGATCAATCCCTTTCCATTTCTTATCACCAATGGCTCCTAACCTCCAGACATGATTGCATTATAAATTCTTATCCATGTCTCTTGAACCTGCATAACGCACACGAACGCGCACTTGGAGTTATTGTAATGATCGACCTCAATCCGATAGCAATTTCATTGATCTGTTGCGTTTTCTTTGTCTCGCGTGTAAGCTAACGCTTCGTGGTTGAAATGGATAGACTTTCTTAAGTAAATGTTGTGTATTAACGTTTGTCAGGTCCAGGCAGAGTTGTATGTATGGTAAGCAGAGCTACGGTGCTTTTGCTTTTTAAAATCATCCATTCGTGTCTTTCGTGTGCTTGTACGCTTTACGATATGCTCGATATATATAGACGTTGAGTTTACTGAGCGTCTAAGATCACATAAAGTTCGTGACGCTGGCTAGATGTGAATGGATACCCTATTCATGTAGACAAGTTATGAGTTATGTAGAATAGAAAAGTATGGTTATTAAGAATGCAATGTACGCCATGACTCGAAACCTAATAAATAAATAGTTTAATTTGAAGATAGGGCCCACCATATGTATGCGAGTCTTTTTAGTGACACTTAAGCATCATGCCGTATATACTCCCGGGTAAAACACGCAAAATCTAATTATATATATATGAATGCCGAAACTTAAGTTTGGCTACGACTTAACAATTTTAACTTTTGAAACTATTTTAATTTACTCAACTTTTTAATTATGATTTGGATTCATTTCTTTTCTCTCAATTCAATTTTTTCTCTCCCTTTCTCTCTCTCTCATACATACGTGCACACACACACACACACACAAATTACGCCAGTATCTCATATATCTATCTTTTTATCTAATTTTGTAGACATGCATACTTCTTTTTATCTCCACTTTACTCTAAAATTTTGGTAACAATATACCTTCACTAATGCCATTTACACAAAACCCATGCTAATCCGATGGTTTTAAAAAAGCCTCACATTCCAGTTTTATAAACTAATCCCTACTATCTCCAATGTTTTTGCATTTTTTATATTTATTTATGATCTAAAATACTTATATTTTTTAACAATATGAGTTTACAATTAGTTTTATAAACCAATCACTAAATTAACTCTAAATTATATACAATTTTATTCTTAAGTTTGATATTCAAATTAGTAATTACCTTTTTCTCCTTTTCTACTCGCATGCGTGTTCTATCTCTTGCTCTCTTTCTCTCAACACCCTTTTTTTCCTTATTTTGGCACGATACTTAAGTTTCAAAGAAGAAAAGTCTCATATTTCTTTGAAGAATAAACGTTTAGTGGTGCTTCTTTGTATATTGGTTTAAAAGCAACACTATAATACTCTTATCAAGTAGTTGAGAAATATTATTTGCATTTTTTCATGTATTTTTTATCTTTTTTTTTTTTACTAAAGTTATATTTTAAAGACAGTCGTTAATTTTTCAACGACGAACATGAGGTGGAAACAGACTCTCCCCGTATATTTTAATACTTTAATAATCATAATATATATACCGTTCCCGTATGCAATGCACATGATTAAAACTAGTTATGAAGTGAGACACGAGTGAAACTTAATGCCCCGACCATCGTTCTATTTTCGCAGCAGGGGGACGATTCTCCCTTTCAACTTGCTTGGTTTGCAGCCATGTCATTACGTTTAACTCTATTGACTTCAAAATACTCTTTTTAAGATTCCTGTACCATAGCTATGTACCCTCAGTTCTCTGACTGCTTGAGTTCAAAGGTGTGATCTTGTTTGCCAAATTTTCTTGTCATACTCAATTTTGGTACAGCAAAAGACAAAATATTGGCTAACAAGATGTTCTTATAAAAACCAAAGGAGTCGATATTTTCATAGTAGTGGAACCATTTTGAGAAATTACATGCATCCATATACTCCCAAGGCATGCAACAATATTTCTTGTACAACTCTAACTATGCATATCCTCTTCATTGCTCAAGAGTCAAGACAATTATTTTAAGAGAGAGCGAACTATTATAGACTATTATCTTGCATCTAAAGCAACTTGGTGGGGATCTAGGACATTCTTATGCAGATACAGCCCATTATACAAAAATAAGGCACCGAGACCCTTTTCTTAATAGATCTACTCAGTCTAATTGGCGATGTTAGGGACGGTGCAACACTCAATGCATGACATTACTCGCCAAGCCCGTCACGCATCCCACCACCTATATCCCTTCGCGCAGCCCTGCGATAGACACCTATACAATCAATTGAGTATGTGAGAAACTGCTTCTGACCAATAAACATGATGAATTATAGGTCTACGTAATTATATTTAAAAGTTAAAAAATCGATCAAGCCATGAAATAGTATAATTTCGCAAATTTTTCATTTTTTTTCTTATCTTCGACCTTTGTTGCTTATTCAAACACTTAAAGCACGCAACCGTCGCCTCCACCATCGACAATGTAGCTCCACAATGCTAACAAAGCTAATATAAATGAAAACTGTCACATTATTATTAAGGGTGTCTGACCCCATTTGGCATTATTTTAACATCATTTTAAAAAGAATTTCCGAAGTACTACTGCCTGTCCTGGCAAATATTGTTTAAGTTCTCTAAACTTTGGTGGTTCGTTCATGAAACTGGAAGCTCAGATACATTAAAATAAGATATGGTCAATTGCCTGAAGCTTTCTGCTAACCTTTACTCTTTGTCCCCAATGCACCTTGAAGAAAATGACATGAATAAACAAAATCGGAGCTTTCAAAATATGCACTACAAAGCTGCTTAGTCATCGATGAAAGAGATGTTACAGATAAGCCTGTAGGGTTAAGGAGCCATGATCAAAGTCGGCCTTTTTTCCTTTTGGTTCGGACGAATTTTGACTAGGCTCGGATGGCCGTACTTGTTAATTTTACCTTGGGCCGAAGCAAAAGTAGATTTCAAGATAAAGACCAGGGAGTTGTCTGAGTTTATGTGTTAGGTCATGGACTGAATTTCTAATGGTTGGTGAGTAGGTGTCTCACCTAACACAGACGAAAGTGATCCTCTTCCATGCCACAACTCATAAGGTTCTCCAGTTGTTCGAAAATTGAGGGGGGGGGGAGGTTGTCACGCAACTTGCGTGAGGCTAGTGGCAAAAACTACGTAGTTTTGGCCTTTTTTTTTAATTCCTCTTTTATGTCTTTTCTCTCTCCCGGTTGACTCGTTCTCTCTCTCATTCATCACTCATCAGATCTGTCCATGCCACAAAATCACCCTGTCGTTAGCCACCGTTCGCCGGCCAGCCTCTTCACTGGCGACCCACCACGCCCACCGTCACAAACCTTACTTCATGCCCCGTCCTCCTTCCAAAAACCGGCCCACACAACATATCCATTTTTGCCTCCATCTTGAGGGTCTACCTCCACCAATCGAAACAATCCACAGCAACACAGCTTACCGTCAACGGAACAACGAGTTCACCATGATCACATCACAAAACCCAACCACCATTACATCGTACAAAACCATCATCGCCCCTCTTCTAAAATTTGAAACTTTAAAAATGGATTCATTGAATGTGAATTGAATTTGTTGAATTGGGAATATTTTAGATTTTAATCATCATAATTGAATTTCTCAAATTGGAGATCTTCAGGCTGTGATTCTTGTTTCAAACCATTTATGCCGAACTAGTGGAGGAAATGGGGTGACCTCGGTGGTTGTGTGTAATTACACTGAGATTTGGTGGGGGAAGACAGCACAGGCAATGGCTAATTTCAGCATGTGGCGATGGTTTGATATAATGGTAATGGTGAGTGGCCTGGACAATTATTTTAAAGGTAACCGGAGCTGGGAATTGGATGAGGTGGTGGTGCTTGGTCTGGTTGCATCAAAATCAAGAACCGACAGTGTTGGGATCCTGTAATGGTGGGAGTGGTTTTTGTTTTTAAGGTGTTGCTTGGCTCTGTGAAGTGGCTGGCGGTAGTGCTGGGTTTCAAGTATGTGGTGTGAGGCTATGTTAATGATACTACATAGTTTTTGCCGCTATTGCGTGAGGCTAGCCTTATATTCGCTTTTTCCATATATATATATATATAGGGGAAAGCGAATATAAGGCTAGCCTCACGCAAGTTGCGTGAGGCTAGAAACTAAAACGACGTAGTTTTGAAGACTTTCTTTCTTTTCCTTTCCTTTTCTCTTTTTTCCTCTCTGTGTCTCCCTTCTCCCTTTTTCTTTGTCGCCACTCGCCAACATACAGAAACCAGCACCCTCAACCCACTTTCACTTCGTAGGACGAACCACTAGCACCCCAAAGCTAAACCATCAACCACCACCACAAAACCACTCATATCCTCATCAACCACCTTCAAACCAAACACCATCTGTAACCCCAAATCCACACCACCACCACTAACACCACCGCACACACTTCAAACCCAACACCATCTATAACCCTTGTAAACAAGTGTTGCAGGCCACCCACCATGCCTATAATCTCAAGCCACTGCCACCATTTGAAATTGATCACTGCCCTTGCTCTCTCCCACGACTACATCTCACAATAATCCAAATTAGTGCAATTAAGTTGCTAAAATCATACACTTCGATTTGATTAAACTCTATTGTATAAAGATTCAATTGAATGAATTGATGGGTTTTGTGTTGGATCGATTCGAAAGCTCAAACTTGTGCACTCTGATTATCTTAACTTCACTGTAACAAATAACGAAATGGATTTTGCGTTGATATTTGTCGGGCATTTATACAAACACATGCTGCCCTATTGTCGGCCTCGATTGCCAGCTCCATTGCCGCTGATGATGGAGGTTGACTCCTTTTATTAGGGCTCGCAAGCTGATGAAACCCCAATGCTCGTGGACGGTGGAACCTGTGGTGGTTGTGTATAGTGTGGGCGGTGGAAACAGATTACAGTGGACAGGGCTTATGGGCTACGAAGTCCGGTCATGAAGGTTGGCACAATCTGATGTAAGAGAGAGAAAAGGTGCATGGCGACAGGATCATGAGAGGTGGTGGTGGCTGGGTTTCTGTATGGTGGCGATGGCTTTTGATGGTGGGAGTGGTGGGTGGTCTGCCATATGGATTTGTGAGCGTCTCCGGCGATGGAGGCTGGCCGGTGACGGAGGCTGGCGATCGAGCATGGTGATGGTGGTTGGTTTTCTAAAGTGGTGGTTCTGTGTTCAACGGCGGAGGGGTGAGAGTGATGGGTTCTGAATGGTGGCCACACAGAGGAGGGAGATAGAGGAAAACAGGGAGAATGTAAAGAGAGAAAAAGAAAAGAAATATTAGATTTTTTTTAATCCAAAACTACGTAGTTTTAGTCGTTAGCCTCACGCAACTTGCGTGAGGCTACCCTTATATTCGTTTTTCCCATATATATATAATTTTTTTTTTTTTTAGGAAGGGAATTGTGTATTTCTAATTATGTGAAATAGATTTGAAAGATATCACAAATTTTATTGGCTTTGAATTCTCTACTATACAACACTTCTGCTGTTATAGATATATGTAGGTAAATGTATTTTCGCAGCAAAAGCTTGTTATTATAGATTTTTAGCAACAATGACAAAAACAAATTTGTGTCAATCTTTTTGTCATCAGTGCTGGACGTGAGCACCAAACTGTTCAAACAAATTCGAACCGCTCAAACGAAACAAATTCAATTAAAACCGTTCGAAAATCTTAATTGTTCGGTTTCACATTTATCAAATCGACATTGGTTCAGTTCGGTTCACGGTACACATTTTTTAAATTGATTCCAAACCGAACCGAACCAACCTTTAATATGTTAATCTAATTTTCCGTACATTCATTGATAATTTTCACAGAGAGGGTACTAAGCAAATCCAAATAAACAAATCTTGAAAGTTAAATGAAAAGAAAACAACTAGAGCAGTTATAACTTATAACACAAAGATTTTGAGACCAATATTTCTTCTATATTTACTCATTCTTTCTCATACATCAATGAACGCTTCTATATCGAATGTAACAAGATTTTATGCAATTAAAAAATATACTCCGCATACGATTTCGATTTTTAATTATTGCTAGCTCCAGTAGTGGTGTGCAAATGAATAATGTCTTTGAGTGGGCGCAAGCTGATCAAAACTGATAAAGTCGAACCGTTTAAACCGATCAAACTGAACCGTCAAAACTGATGGTGTTTGTTTTGTTTCACTTATAATTTTTCAACCGAATGATAATGATTCGATTTGCGGTTTGACCCCTTAATCGAACCAAATTGAACCGTGCTCACCCAAACGTCAACAGAGATGATATATAACAGAAAATTTCCATCCTACCCCACTTACTGAGCATAATAGGACATAAGCCAAACACTCTCGCATCAAACTTTACGTTTTTAACCTTTAGTCACACATTAAAGTATAGCCTCGTTGTCCGAATATTGGTTCACAATAATGCAGATGTATTAATGTCAATGTCAGAAAATTACTTTTGGGTCTACTTGTTTGACTTAAGATGTTTGGCTCTAACAGAGAAATTTTGTATAGAATCCATCTGCTGCATATCTGCATCTGCATATATTTCGGAGAATATAGAGATTATTTAGAGAGGTCACCATTTTTATATCAGACACTTCTCCAGTGAAGCGAATGTGTTTATGTAATCCTCATGCTTTGATATTACTATTTACTCTCTCAAACTTTAGATTACGGAGTGTTAATACTAATTAGTAATTAAAACGTTCGTCGTAAGGAATTCTGTAACATCGATCTAGTCTGTAACATCGATCTAGTGACAAATTGTCTAATCATGGTGAAAGAATTGAGTGATTTGTTAGTTTGACGTAAACTATGCCATAACGAATCTCAACTTTCCTTGGAATAGATTGCTACAAGCACTCCAAATTATGTGAAATGATAGTTACAAAAAGATATAAATTGCAAATGACTCCTATAATTCGCTAAACCTCATTAAATTCAGTGACACGCGAGATTAAAAAGACTCAAACCTTCCACCAAGTTTGTTGTGCAATGGGTCTTCGCAATTCGTATGCCCGACTCATAGATTTTGTCATCATTTGGAATTCTATATTTGGGTTGAAATTTCAAAAGAGAAGCATTATCTTATGTTGAATAATAAACTTGATTTTCTTCTCAGTTATGATGGAGTTCTTGTCTCTTAATTTTTTGTTTGATGTGAATTACAAATGTTTTAAAGTGAGGCAAATCAGGTGATGCAAATCTTCATAAGAAGCATGCTTTCTCGATGAAATCGCCGTGGCAAAATAGTAATAAGGCTTCCCCCTGAAATAACGAGTTCCGGTATTACTTATTTACTTTGCAAGAATATGATTTTTTATTAAAGATGTATTAGAAGTAAACGGTATGATCACAAAAAAAAAAAAAAAAACAGACAATGCTATATAATACTTTAGAAACAAAGCTAACTTAGGTTAGGTGAGACTGACCAAATAGTGGAGTGCAGGTTTGTTGAATGCGTGACATGCATGTGCTCTCTCATATAATTTTATTTCGATTGTGCTCTTTCTTCATGTTAATTAGATTCAACCAGAAAAGATGTCATGTACAACGAAAGCAATGCATCACCACCTACAACAACTATATTAGAGTAATTAGACTATAATTTTAATATAGGAAATCAAAGATTCAAAATTAAAGGAAAAAATGCCTCTTTCTTTGCCTCAATCACATCATCATGTAACTTGATTTGATTAGACTCGTGAAACCTTGTCCCAATATAATTGTGGTGGAATAAAGTGTGGAGAGAGAAATGTCTTGGTGAAGAAGAAAGTCATCTCCACGTGTCGTTCTAATTTGGGAGTTGGAAAAAGTGTTTTGGAGAAAGTAGAAAGAATGGGAAAGTAGGGAATGACCCCCTCTACTTTACACGTTGTGCGTTTTGCCCCCCTCCACTTCAAATTTAAACACTAAACCCCCCCACAGTTTGAGAAATTGGGCACGATTGACGGAAACTGTTAAACTAAACAGCGCGTGGTCAACACATGCGCTGACTAAATTTTTTTTTTAAATGACAATTTTGCCCCTTCTTCTCCTGGCTCTTCAATTTCAGTTTCTTCCTCTTCACCTTTTACCACCGCACCACCGGAACGGCGCCGGCGCAAAGTAGCCTTTAACTAACTACCACCGATTACCGCGCCGCCGCAACAGCTCCGGCAGACTCCCCGCTGCAACAGCCCCGGCAGATTCCTGCTCGCCCCAGCAGACTCCCCGCCGCAACAGCCCCGACAGACTCCCCGCCGCAACAGCCCCGGCAGACTCTCCGCCGCAACAGCCCCGACAGACTCCTGCTCGCCCCGGCAGACTCCCCGCCGCAACAGCCCCGGAGTCAAAGTAGCCTTCAGTGACGGACGCCAGAGCTCCGGTCACCATCTACCGCACACCCGAGTCCCCAATGTCGATTGCTCGCCACCAATCGACCAACCAAGCTACGTCCACCAATTGATTGGCCCACCCACGGCCAACGTCGAAGTCGTCCCTCCACCAGGCACCCACACACGCCGCCGCACAACCACCATTCCTGTCGCATGCCGTGGGCCATCGATCGGCCATCCAAAACCATCAGCCGCCGCACAACCAAACCCAACCGCCACCAATCGCAATCACAACCACAACTACGGGGAAGGGGAAGGGGAAATGCAGAGAATGGGAAGGGGAAATGCAGAGAAGAACAGGAAGAAGAAGGGAAGGGGGGAAAAGAGTGAAGAACAGGAAGAAGAAGGGAAGGGCACGGGTTTGGGCATGCTTGCCGAAAAAATTGAAGGTTATATGGAAGGATAAAAAGGGTATTTTACAAAGATCTGTTACTGTCAATTAACCGTGCCCAATTTCTCAAACTGTGGGGGGGTTTAGTGTTTAAATTTGAAGTGGAGGGGGGCAAAACGCACAACGTGTAAAGTAGAGGAGGTCATTCCCTACTTTCCCCTAGAAAGAAAGAGGAGAAAGAATATCCCTCCTTTTAGTGAGAAAAGAATATAAGCTTTTATCGTGTCTCCTCAAGAATAACACAAGAAAGAAGAAAGAAAAGAGGAGAAAGAGGAAACTTTTATTTAGTGAATAATGAATATAAGCTTGCATCGTGTCTCCAATCAACAAGGAATTTCAAAATGTGCTTAATATTCACGCATAAAAAGTGAGTATTTGCACATTTTCTTTTGTTTGCAATGAATCTTTATCTTGATATGACCAAAGTCCACCTTTGGAAAAAGTTTCCTTTTATTTGGAGTAGGAACAAATGTTTTCCAATCCCGCAGTCTAGTGAGGAAAAATTCTTGTTAACCTTAAAAGGCGACACTCCTATAGATGCTTGTAGCGATGAAATGATGTTTCTGAAGTGTTAATAAGAATACCAGTAAAAGATTGACATATTTTCGACGCTGAACAAGAGGGTTTGGAGCATAAAATCCTCCATATTAGCCTAGCCTACCTTATAAAGAGAAGGGTTTGTCTCTTATTTTTACGTTTAATGTGAATTACAAATGTTTTAAAGTGAGGCAAATCAGGCGATGCAAATCTTCAGTATAAGCATGCTTTCTCGATGAAATTGCCGTGGCAAAATAGTAATAAGGCTTCACCCTGAAATAACGAGTTCCGGTATTACTTATTTACTTTGCAAGAATATGATTTTTTATTAAAGATGTATTAGAAGTAAACGGTATAATCACACATTAACAAACAATACTATATAATACTTTAGAAACAGAGCTAACTTAAGTTAGGTGACACTGACCGAATAGTGGAGTGCAGGTTTGTTGAACACGTGACATGCATGTGCTCTCTCATATAATTTTATTTCGATTGTGCTCATTCTTCATGTTAACTAGATTCAACTAGAAAAGATGCCACGTATACCGAAAGCAATGCATCACCACCTACAACAACTATATTAGAGTAATTAGACTATAGTTTTAATATAGGAAATCAAAGATTCATAATTAAAAGAAAAAATGCCTCTTTCTTTGCCTCAATCACCCATCATGTAACTTGATTTGATTAGACTCGTGAAACCTTGTCCCAATATAATTGTGGTGGAATAAAGTGGGGAGAGAGAGAAATGTCTTGGTGAAGAAGAAAGTCATCTCCATGTGTCTTCTAACTTGGGAGTTGGAAAAAGTGTTTTGGAGAAGTAGAAAGATAAAGAGGAGAAAGAATATCCCTCCTTTTAGTGAAAAAAGAATATAAGCTTTTATTGTGTCTCCTCAAGAATAACACGAGAAAGAAGAAAGAAAAGAGGAGAAAGAGGAAACTTTTATTTAGTGAATAATGAATATAAGCTTGCATCGTGTCTCCAGTCAACAAGGAATTTCAAAATGTGCTTAATATTCACGCATAAAAAGTGAGTATTTGCACATTTTCTTTTGTTTGCAATGAATCTTTATCTTGATCTGACCAAAGTCCACCTTTGGAAAAAGTTTCCTTTTATTCGGAGTAGGAACAAATGTTTTCCAATCCCGCAGTCTAGTGAGGAAAAATTATCGTTAACCTTAAAAGGCGACACTCCTATAGATGCTTGTAGCGATGAAATGATGTTTTTGAAGTGTTAATAGGAATACCAGTAAAAGATTGACATATTTTCGATGCTGAACAAGAGGGTTTGGAGCATAAAATCCTCCATATTAGCTTACTTTATAAAGAGAAGAGAGAAAAACTAACTAGAAAGTTTTGAGAAAAGAGAGTGCTTGGAGTTGGTTTTGAATTAGTCAAAGTTGATAGACATACAATCAATTAAATCAAGTGGTTAGGTGGTCGGCCAAAAAATAAATAGAATGATTGTCATATCTAAAATCAAATGAAGCGTGGATTCTAGATTTTAGCATCTTTTGCTGATAAAATATAGTAATAAGAATATAAAAGAGTGAAGTTTGATAAATTTTGTTTCTACGTGTTGGTTGTTAGTACGTAGTTCCCGCTTGCTTTCTACAATTTTGAGATTTAACCATTTTTAATATAGATTACATCTAACTGGTAAATGTATTCTATATTGATTCTCATCTAATCTTAACTTTGCCTTTTGGTATTTCTATCGACAGTCTCATAGTGATAATTGGCACTCCATATTTTATCACATTATGTACGTGACTTTCTGCATAGTAGCAGAGAGAAAATGTGTCATTAGCCTTTTTTATGAAAATTCTGATACGGCTACAATTTTTTCTCACCAATGATGTGTTAGGACACGTTCGTATATCGTTCTCATTTTTTGTAATAATAACTTAAAAGATTTTTTTGATTGTGTATATTTACTATATTTAATTTTTAATTAATTCAAACTGTGAAATTTTTTCAAAAAATATCCTAAAACAAGTTTTTCTTTAAATCACGGTTCACTTTTTTTTTTCCCCTTATAGTCACATCACTATTAAAGAAACACAAACCACTCGTCTTCTCTCCCTCTTCCTTTCTCATATTGTATTAAAAAATACACACGCACAAGCGCGATCATGACACACAACATATTGTAATACTTTGAGAGAGAAAGTAAAGACAACGTGATAAACGTTTGTGTGTATATTAGGGGTAAGATGGAAAAAATAAATCTAAATATCTTTAAAAATGATAAACGTACATGATTAGGGCCAAAGCAGTGGCTGAAAATGAAAATCAAAACGGCACAAGTAAAACAAGCGAAGTAACAAGACTATACAACTATATAATTTAAGTGAATAACAAAAATTAAAAAATTAAGAGAGAGAGAGAGAGAGAGGTGAACGAAAAGGCATCATTACCAGTGCCTCGTAAGGTTGGAGGGGAGGCTCGAGAGACAGCATGGACCATGAGATGAGACAGACCCATACTTTAAGAGGTCCCCAGCCAAACAAAGCAGAAACTCATTTTTCAGTAGATAATCTCTCAGTTGGAGGACCTTTTTGGATGTCACCGGAAGATTTCCATATTAATATAAAGCAAAGAGGATGCCCCACGGCGGCGTTTGGTGCTGTTAAAGCGTATATATATATGGCCAGGGGTTTTGGCTCGTTAAACCCTTTTGGTTCGAATTCTGTTGATTATTTCAGTAAGGGTAAGTCCTGGTCCAAGTAATTAAGAAGGTATTTGGCATTGATTTTATGATGATCAAACTTGATTAAATAACATCTCTTTGTGTTCCATTCTTTGTCAAAAACTTAGCATCGTGCTTTCTATTTACGTAATTTATTTGACACTAATTGTTCTCGTGTGAATCGTACAGAGTCAAAACTAGTATATAATGATCCAGTGTCATATTCTCCACGTACATTGATAAGCTTCTCATTGATGCAAAAATTACGGGTGCAAATTGTTTTTGAAGGCGAATATTATTTATCTAGTTAGGTTTAAGGATGTCTGCCAAAGATCAACGTGGCAAACACCTTACTTAAGACGAACATGCATTGTGGTCCACATAACATGTGTGAGTAGATGTCTCTCCGGCTAAGAAGGAAAAAAATTTAGTTGTTACCCAGGTTGAAAGAACCTTCTTCTTACCCCCCCAATATAGCGATAACTAGTGGCTACTAAATATTTTTAGTGATCTTTACTAGTGACGCTAAAAGCATATTGCTAAGGATTACCGCTGAAAACGTTAGAAAAAAATCACTAAAAATATTTAGCGACTGTTAATTGTCACTATGTACTGAGTTGAAGAAAAATTCTTATAATTCGAATTACAGCAAAAAATTAAACATATGTCCTTAGCTTCCAAAAGTACCAAGAGCTATAACAAGATTAAGCTTCTCACAAGAAACTCTTAGTTGGAGAAGGTTGTCAGCTTAACAATAAGATCATCAAAGGAGGTTAGGCCAGTTTGAAGTTACCTTTATAAAAAAATACAGAAAACTTTGTTTTGGTGAATGAACCTTCGCTCAAGCACAAAACCTTGCGGTGTTCAAGCACAAAATAGCGGGCCCGTACATTTAGCATATTCGTTTTCTGTTTTCATTTTCATGATTTTCGTATTCAATTAGAAAATATGTTCCTATACTTTTATCATTTTCATCAAAAAAATTCAACCACTTTTTCTTATACTGAGTTAATTTTTTGTCACTGTTTCAGTAATTTTATCCAAAACTAAAACAGAAAATGATAAAAGTACACAAAATTAAAAATTTTGTATACTTTTATCATTTTCATCAAAAAAATTTAGGGAAAAGTAGGAAATGACCCCCTCTACTTTACACGTTGTGCGATTTGCCCCCCTCAACTTGAAAGTTAAGCACTAAACCCCCCCACAGTTACAGAAAATGGGCACCTTAGACGGAAACCGTTAAATATAACAGCGCGTGGTCAACACGTGCGTTGACTAACGATTTTTTTTGTAAATGACATTTTTGCCCATTGTCTCTTTTTAGAAAAGAAAATCAGAAAAACCCTAATTCTAACCACCCCACCCCCCATCCCAAGTATGGCCGACAAAGCCAAGGCAAAGGGCAACGCCGCCTTCTCCGCCGGTGACTACCCCGCCGCCATCCACCACTTCACGGCGGCAATCGAGCTCTCCTCGACCAACCACGTCCTCTACTCTAACCGATTCGCCGCCCACGCTTCGCTTAACTAGTACACCGAGGCCCTAGCTGATGCGGAGAAGACCGTCGAGCTCAAGCCCTACTGGCCCAAGGGTTACTCCCGCCTCGGCGCGGCCCAAATCGGGCTCCACAACTACCACGACGCCGTTTTCGCCTACAAAAAGGGCCTCGAATTCGATCCGAACAACGAAGCCCTTAAGTCCGGACTATCCGATGCGCAGTCGGCCATGAACCGGGCACGGCCCCCACCGATGTCGTCCTCCAACCCCTTTGGCGATGCGTTTGGCCCTGAGATGTGGGCCAAGCTCACCGCCGATCCGGCCACCCGGATATACCTCCAGCAGCCCGATTTTGTTCGTATGATGCAGGATTTACAGAAAAACCCTAGCAATTTGAATCTTTATTTGAAGGATCAGAGGGTTATGCAGTCATTGGGGTATTGTTGAACATTAAGCTGTCGACGAGGTCGCCGGGAGAGGACGAGGAGGTGCCAGATGCTTCCCCGCCAGCAGCAGAGAGGATGAGGCCGGCTGAGGCGGAGCCGATGGAGGAGAAGGAGCCGGATGGTGGGTCGAGAGAGGCTGCCGGCGGCGTGGGGTGAGGAGGACGCTTGGGCTGCCGGCGGCGGGATCAGATCTGGAGAAGGAGAAGAGAAACCCTAATTTGAAAATTAGGGTTTTGAAACCCTAATTTTAAGGTTTCAAAACCCTAATTTTTAAATCAGGGTTTCAAATCCTCTAATTTTAGGATTTCAAAAGCTTAATTTGCAAATTAGTTGCTAATCCTAACGGCAATCGCGGTTCTTTTTTTTTTTTGTAACTCCCTGGTGGTCGGAGAAAAAGACCAATGGTTGTGCTCAGTGAATCACCAATTGTAGCAGAGTTGACCAGAGGAGGAGGGCCATGGGCAAAAATTGTAATTTAAATTTGAGGGGGGGAAATTGCACATCGTGTATAGTACATGGGGTCATTAGCTAATAAAGAGATAAGGGTATTTTGGTTATTTCACGCTATTCTTAACGGATCCGTCTAAGGTGCCCATTTTCTGTAACTGTGGGGGGATTTAGTGCTTAACTTTGAAGTAGAGGGGGGCAAATCGCACAACGTGTAAAGTAGAGAGGGTCATTCCCTATTTTGCCCAAAAATTTAACCACTTTTTCTTACATTGACTTAGTTTTTTGTCACTGTTTCAGTAATTTTACCTAAAATTAAAACAGAAAATGATAAAAGTACACAAAATTAATTTTTTTTTATCATCATTATAAAAAACATAAAAGGAATATGGTAAGAACAGGAGGCCTTGTTCACCAAAGAATTACTTGCGCCCAACATATAATCAGAAGTTGGTTTATGCGTGTTATCTACTGATAAGATCACTTTTACCTTGTACTAGAAAGCAGGAAACGAGCAACAGCTTTTACAGCCTGCTTTGAAATGCACTTATGCACACGTTGAATCTTTGTTGGAATCCTGACACAGAAAGGTCAGAAGCTGTTGAATAACCTCATCAAATGGCCATGCACGTCCATTTTTGGCAGCGCTGGCACTGACACGACCCTCTTTGTCACCTTGCTTAATAACAAGGGTTTAGAGCTAGGGGACATGTAACATGTTTGTCTCATTTACTGGGTAGGGAGGGGGATAAACAGGCAGCCATGTCCTCTTACAGGCTGAAAACCCTGCTTTATCTAGGTACATTAGTCCGAAAGAGCCTTAAAAATCGGTTTCATATATGCATCATAAATTCTTAAGGATTATTGCCGATTGAGGTTCTGTTTTTACCGGGAGACAAATGACTGAATTTGCCAAAGAATACAAGTTTACTATTCTAAATTCGACCACATATTATGCTCAAGCTAATGGGTAGGCTGAACCCAACAACAAGTCTATAAAAGCATATCATAGAAATCAACGTTTGCCCACCTAATCAATTTTGTATATTTCCGCTACACTCATCCTATATGTATGGTATTTTTAACTACCTAACATGATTAACAATATAACTTCGCTGGCGACGTTGTCATCCGATAAAATTTTTCTTCAATCTTAAGAGAAATATTAAGATCATAACGAGGGTGTCTAGGTTTAATTTTGGAGTGATCAAACTTGTTTTAAACAATTTGAAACAGGTTTGTTGACCGTTTGGCAAAAAATGAAAGTGTTTAAAAACCCCCCTTAAAAACAGGAAAATAATGTTTAAAACCAGAAACACCACTTTTAGACATTTTGGGTTTCTCATAGTTTCAAACACTTTTGGAAAAGCAGGTTTGACCCAAAAAAAAAAAGTACTAGATTACCCTCACATTATCTACAAAAGGACATTGGATGCCCTTCAATCATTATTCATTTTAGGGCTCACTAATTTGTTGGGAAAGAGAGAGTTATTCATACACAATTTTATTTTGACTCTTTAGACTTCTTTCTCACCTAATTATTTCTGAGTTGAATGCATTGCAAAGCATCATGGCACCCACCTCAAAATTTGGAAATTTGTGAACTGTTTTAAGTAATGATTAATCATGTTTAAAATATTTAGGAAACTTGTCATTATATTATAACATTAATGTATTATTTTATCTTTGACAATATATCACTTGTTTCAAATTTCAAATCTGTTGATCAAAGTTAGTTCTTTTAAATTCTTGCAGTATTTTAACTTATGCTTCGTACAATTAATAGTAATACACAATAGATCGACAATAAGAGGCAATTTTTTTATGAAAGATTAGTAATTTTTTGTTGACTAACCATACCAATTTAAGTAAATCAGTATGAATAGTGAACTTGTATGATTAGTAGTCAAATTAAGTAATTTATTTTGCATTTAACGCATCGATGCGAATTCTTTTACGGTAGCCATTAATTTTTCTTATAATTTTTTCAGATTTTCTGACTGGTTGAATGGGCAAGAGAATTAATCACAATATATAGTTTACTTGTGAAATATAAAGAATCTTGCATGCTTTAAACAATAACATAATTTCTCTTTGAAGTCCTTGTCGATCATTTTCTTACATCAGAACTGCTTTCAACAGTCTTTACTCCCTTTCTATAACTACTAACAAAAGTTTTCGCAACTTTTGCTAAACAAGTGCTAATTCTGCATAAAGATGTTTACAATTGTCTCTAAAAACAATTTCTACTTTCACGAAAAACTTATTTATATAATTAATTTCAAATGGGCTCAACATGCAGATGGAGACCTAACGGACAACAAGACAACGTAGGAGCATCGGATTCAATTTACATCACTCTATTCTGTCACTCGATCTCTTTTGTTGTTGAACCTTTAAGGGGAAACTAGACATATATAACTTACCCAATAAAACAGGGACATGAATTTACCTAAACAAATAGGAATAGTATTAATCGATTGGATGACATGAATCCCTTAATTGGCCAATGCAAATTGCAAGATAGTTTGCTCTGTTTCTAAATAGATCCATAGAACTTTATAAGTTACTTCACCTTAGACATTTTTATCTGTTCATTTTGGCCAGACAACTATTTGCTTATATGTGTATCCATTTTGTCTTCTCATGTGTGTTTACATTTGGAGATAAGTAAGCAATGAGTTGCACTGATCACAACGACGAAGAACAGGGAGAATACAAATATTTTTGTTCTTAACCCTGATCAAATCTCTGAGTAAGAATGAAGAGGTACCGAAGAACATAACCAAGACAACGGCCCTCGAAACTCCACGGGTTTCAGAGAGACAACCCTGGCTTAGTTACACAACGTACCCAAACTACGATATACATTCTAATTTGTAAGAATAATCATGACATAAGCTACAATACAAATGTTTAGGGAACAGTAAACCTAAAAAATTCTTAACTTGTAAAAATATGAAGGAGAAGGGTTTTTGCGGTTGGCCGACATGCATGAAACATTTGTTTTTAATTGTAATGCTATATTATGTACCTCCAACTGGGATATTGACATTCTTACAGAGTTGATACTATGGTTGATTTTGACATACACACAGTGTGTGTGTAATAATAAGCTTGCTTTTCTCTTCAGATCTTGACATTGTGTTGGCTCATAATGTAACTGTTTCACCTACCATTGGCATTGTGGTTTGGTAAGGGATTGGAGGCAGCTCGTGTTCCACATGTTGCCCATAAGAAGCCATATGTGGTCTCGAAAGTGAAATCTCAATGATGGTCACTGGCCCTCGTGTTAGAGTAGCTTCACTCTACGCCTTGGGAAGTGTTAAAAAAGAAACATTTGTGTTTGGATTCCCTTTCAGAGCTTATATTCTTAAAACTAACCAATTACCTTCACGCATCAATATCATCCGGGAAAGAAAAATTGGCAGGACTTGTATTGAATTTTCTTTGAAAGCGTCCAGGCTTAGTGCGACATTATGAAATTGAGTGCGACTGAATTGCAGAGTTTAGTTATAGCCAGTGTTCAACCTATTCACACTAAATATCAGCTGCGTGTGTCGATCATGTAGTAAAAAGACGAGGTTCCGAGGCATCGCCAATGATGAGGCAGACAATATTCCTTCACTGTCTTAAGAAAAATGGGATATCGAGAACTTTATTTATTCCTTAAAAACTTAAATTTTGTCTTTACGGAACTATTTATAAACAATCGAATGCGTGAAAACATGTATTGTATAATAAAAAGTGAAAAAAATACAAAATACAAAAACCGAGCTTTTCTAGACTTTTTGAATGTTTGATTACCTGTAGTAATACACCCTCGTTATTGTTTTTGTGGTATGTTGCAGAAGAAGTTAAATTTTACTAAGCAACGGTGCGGTGGGGGACCCAAAAGAAACCCCACCACAAAGCTTTACCTTTTTTAGGTAAGCAAATATTGTCACATTCTAAAAGACAATTCCCAACATTTCAAAAGGGTAAATGGGCCAAACTGTCCTTTAACGTGAAACTCGTCTGTCCCTTTTCAGCCCTACCATATTGCAGTGCAACAGCAATCCATATATTTTTTTTTTTCGTGCAAAGGAAATAATGGCAATCCATATTGCGTTGCTACAAACCTTGCCATGAATATGATCGAACAAATAATACATGTGCGCTTTGTTATCTCGAATTTAATTATCTTCCTTGCAATCGATGCATTTCGCAGCGAGCATGTACAACAATACAAACCTTGTCGCAATCTATCAACTCTATAAATTACGCTAGATAATAATCATAAGAACGAAACTCCCCTCTCTCTTTGGCCCAAAACACAAAATTGCAAAATTCACTTCAAATCTCAGGTCTCACCCTGAGTTCAAATGATTGTAATACACTTATAAAGCCTTTGATGAAAATCCTATTCACAAATGTTAGCTACAAGATCCAATTTGTTGGATCGAACAATAATTACGACAAAAGTTCAAAAAAAAATATATATTCTTCATTTAAAAAATATGAAGAGTACAAACTTCGACAGTCATCAAAATAAAAATCTTTTATAAAGGGATTGAAGCCCACGAATGATCTATAAGCTTGAGAAGTTGATAAAAATATATATTGTTGCCAGAAATTTAATCGCAGATAAAGAGCGGTGATTAGGGGTTGGCATCTCTTCATCTGCAACAGACCAATCTGATCAAGATTGATAGCAACAAGGAAGCAGGATGAAGAGAAACCGATTTCACGTTAGGGGTTTTTCAATCCAATCAATAATATTTTGGTGGCAACCAACTTTTGGGCTTTGGAAATATCTCGAACCTCCCTCCCTCCCCGGGGTGTAGCTACGTCTTTATTATCGAAAAAATGTATTTATTGCTAAATACAAATGCATGTTGATTCCCATTATAACAGCCCATGCATAATAAAAATACTTATCAAAATACAAAGTCTATGATGGCAGTTAAAAATATCTTTTAGCAACTTGACACATTTTCCTTTTTGTTTTAATACACAAAAATGACAAATACAACATAACAACTCCGTACATATTCCCAATTAAAATATATAAGGATAAAAAATTGTAGTTATCACGCCTTAAAATAGTAGTGGTGACCACTAACTAGTGACTCTCTCGAAAGGGTCATTAAAGGTATAAATATAACCAAAATATTAAGCATGTTTGATGACATTAAATAAAGTGAGACTTAATTATATTACATGCTTAAACAAATCTATAGTTATGCCATAGATGAGTTGTACCTTCCCATTATGTCTCTAATAAATGACTTAAATTTTATATATATATATATATATATATATATATATATATATATATATATATATATATATATAATGGAACTACAAGTTGTCATAACTAATACAAACAAAACAACAAACCGAAGTACACTGATTTAAAGACATGCTTAAGTGACTCAAGCAACGCGAAGCAACATACTCGTTATTACCGAATCAAAAGGTGACAATGAATCTTTCGTTATATTGCCAATTGACTTTAGTAAGATGTGCTTCAAAGATGATAGAGTTTAAACTTTAAACTGGGTTTTGTAAGCGTTTCGAGATTAACATATAGCGATATCCAATTTATATGACGATCACAAATCTTTATGTGACAAGGCAAGAAAGGTGGATTGAAAAAACAAATGAAAGAAGATTTGCAAGCCCAAAATCAGAAGAAGAAAGTAAAAGACGTGCAAACTCTCTCATGTATTAAAGTAAACCCCATGTCACCGTGAATGCGACCCTCTCCAATTATAACCGATTAATCAAGTTCGTTCATTTAGCTATCGTATTTTAATAAAGCCAATTATCAAGGAAAAATAGGATTTTTATATTAGATTTGTGAAAATTAATAGTACTTATAGAAGCCAACCGTTATTCTGCTACTGTTGGCCGCATAAAACCGCCGGATTGAATTGTTCAGACCATTTGCCGCGTATCTGAATCCTTAATTTCGTCACTCGTGCCGTCACAGTGCCGTGGTCAAACTGGCCACCTGACCTGACAAATGGTTAATGATAGAAAGCTGACAGTGATATGATAACAATAATAATATGGTTGAATTAGGGGGGTAAAGTTATTTAAATTTAAAAATAATGTGCTAATCATAAAATTAACAGGATGAAGCTTAACATGCTTCAATAACTTTCTTTGTGGCAGTGCAAAGCCAAAATTGTGCAATGTTGCTAGTTGGTGTACTACTCTTGTATTTGCTTTGGCGTTAGTGTGACACTCAACAATCTCGTTCCTTGAATTTTGAAATGGGTTTTAAAAAAGAATCGCATTATTGTTCATTAGTTACATATAACTTAATCAGAACACATGATTCTTTTCTGAGTAACAAATGAAGTCCTACAATGCAATGGATGCTCGAGGCTATTAAAAGGAGGCTATCATACTTCTTTCTCTGCGATCAAAGGACCATTTGTGCGGATCTAATGTATAACATGTTGATTTATGTGCTCGTGCTTTTAGATTGGCTAAGTGTCACTAAGCTCTCAATATTTTAACTAGAAGATCGATTGTAGTGTGAGGTCGTAGAGTTTCACACAAAATCACTGCCACACGCAATTATCCGGTCTTTCTTACCGAATGACGATTACGTTGGTGCTTCAAATGTCGTAGTCCCGGGGTGGTGGTGTATCTTGCTAGTCGTGGGTTTTGAGGAGTGGTAATGGGGGAGGACAAGGCCATTAGGCATGACATTTTGTTGAAAGCACGAATTTTGTCTCTTTGGCAAAAGTTCCCCGGGTTTCCGAGACGGAAATCAAGCTTCGGTCAATTCATGTCGTGCCTTTCCCGTGCCTGAGAAGGAAATGAGCCAATTTAGAGGTTGTTACAGTCTCTTTGTTTTTTCGTATTTAGTTATATTCTCACACGTGCTAAAAAATAAAAAGTGGATATGTTTTTCATATTTGGTGGACTTATTCTTTTTGTGAGGAAACTTTTTGAGTTGAACATTAGGTTTTAACGCTATATAAAATTTAGTGGCAAATTTCTTTTGTAAAAACTGAATGGTAATAGGCAAATTATCACAATAACTATCCACAATAGTAGATTAAATTCCTATATTCTATATCTCTTTTTAAAGGAAAATGTAAGCAAAATTTTATCAAATAGAAAAGCACAAAGTTTGAGAAAAACTTTGCAGCAAGGCCCTTGATAAGAATACCATACAAGGAAAAAAAGAAGAAGTATTTATGACAAGTTGTTGATAGTCGAGGTTTAACAACTGAATCGAAAACACGACAAGCTGTAACATATGGATTACAATAACCCAAAAGCGGATTTTGCTATGTTACGACACAAAATTATGCTCATAATGTCTCATATTTTGAGAATGTAAACATTGACTATAATCCTTGTTTTGACCTAGTTTGTTTCATCAAACTTTACTTGTTTGTCGTGCAATAACTATACCGGTTCTATTCCATTTTTAGACATAGCTTACGGTCAAAATATGTATTACGTGTGACTTTTGTCAAATCAATATATAATTGCAAGAGGCACAAACACGAAAACAAATTTTGATTTGATAATAAATTTTGCCCTATCTTTATTGGACCTTCATGCTTGATTAGTTTTTAGAGAGTGTTTGAGTTTGATTTTGGGATGATCAAAATAATTTAATATAAATTAAATCAAATTTGTGAGTGTTTGACAAATTAGATTAAGAGATTTAATATGGCTCAAAAAGTTCAAAACTGATTAAATTCATAATCGTGAAAAACGAGGATTATGAAATAATCATTTCTCTCAAAATCTGGTTTGACCTTCTAATTTACCGTATCATCCTCATATTTCTCACAAAAGGACATCTCATACCCTTTAACTAATTTGCAAAAGTTATTATACCATAAGCATTAATGCGAGATCGTGCGTGTTTTTAATTTAAAATAAATAATAAATAAATTTTGTAGGTGGATTAAAATTACTTTTTGATAATTTATTTGTGTAATATAGTTATTTACAAATGAAAGTTATCTTAACATCACCTTTCTAAATAAATATTAAAATTTTATTTATTAAGTGTCATCTATCGTAATTTATCATAGTGGAACTAATTTAAGCACTTTTTATCCAAACACTTTTGTAACTTTAAGTTCACTTACAACTTCTTTTGCGAAACAGTAAAGTGATTCTGCTTAAATAGATTAAATTTGATTTTGAAAATTAGTTAAGATTTAAGTAAAATTCTATTTTTTAAAATCAATTCCAAACGGACTCTTAAAATCTTCCAAGAAACCGAAAAATACTAGGCTATCTGTTTAATTAGGTTTTTCCCCTTGTAATACTACGTAAATATGTAAGGAAGATTTAGTACACCAAAACATTGATTTCGTTCGTATTCTCATCCAATATTGACTTTTCTAAGTAATAATGATATTAACTCATAACTGCTATTTTAAGTTCAACTTTAGGTTAATTAAGGATACTAAAAAAGCCGGCTGCTTGCTTGTAAGTACAAAAGTGATAAGCTGAACAGCGCACGAGGTTAATTGAGGTTCGGAACCCGAGCCTAGTGGCGGCGAGACAAAGGCGTTTAACTAAACCACTTTACCATGTTTATCCGGCATATCGGCTAACGTTGGACGGCCCCACCACAAGCGGCTGTCGCGTGCCGCATCGGCTCAACACACACGTGGCGCCCAACACAAAATTTCGAGCTGTCACGTCGTTTTATTATTAAATTAAAAAAAAAATGGGAAAGAAACCAAATGCCCCCGGCCGGACTGAGCGAATCCACCGCCATTTCACTCTCTCTCACACACTGAAACACGCACACTTCCATATCTCTCTCTCTATAAAATCCAACATCTCGTCTTCCTTCCCGAGGGACGAACCAACGAGAGACTAGTATTCAGCACCCTCTGTCGGCCAACCCCGGTGGAGATTTCTCTCTTTCTAACACACACACACACACAAATTTTCATATATGTGCCGCTAATGCACGTCTTGTTACAACTATATATCAACAAATCCCCAATGATTTCGGCTGTTCCGTTTTGTTCCCTTGTATAACTCAAAAACCTTCGAAGACTTCGCTTCTGATAAGGACACCTCCCACACACACACAGATTAATTTCTTATCCTCACCTTCCGAATCGCCCTCCTCTTTTTGATCTAAAGAAAAGGACCATCGGTTGATTTGGTAACGAAAGAGTTTATTTCGTTAATCCTCGAACTTTTGGCAGATCCAATAAAAGTTTCACCTGATACAACAAAATCCGGTTGCACTAGAGAAGCTCTGTTGTGTCTCCGGTATAAAAAAAAATATAGAAAAATGTCGGTGGCGGGTTCGAAATCGGGATTTCCGACCCGTCCCGGCCCGGTGGCTCTCAACAAGCCGTTGGGCAACCGTCAGCTGAATGTGGTTCCGCTGCGGCGGGTGGGGATTGGCAGGGCCATCAGGGGGAGGGATGGCGGCGGCGCCGGCTGTGTTGCCAAACGGTGCGTTAGTTCGTTGGAGAACAGGTTTTTGCGTGGGTCGGGCTTGGAGAGGCAACATCTGTGGCAGTCAGACGGTCCGGGTCGGGCCCCGAAGCTGAGGGTGGTGGTGCGATCCGCATTGTCCCTGGTGCCCGAGAAGCCGCTCGGGCTGTACGATCCGTCTTTCGACAAGGATTCTTGTGGGGTCGGGTTTGTGGCTGAATTGTCCGGCGAAAGTAATAGGAAAACGGTATGCAGATCATTTCCTATACTACAGAAATGATTCTGTGTGTGTTTGTGCTGGGTGTTAACGTTTGATGTTTTGTAGGTGACCGATGCAATAGAGATGTTGGTGCGTATGTCTCACAGAGGGGCGTGTGGCTGCGAGACGAACACCGGGGATGGAGCCGGTATCCTAGTAGCTCTTCCTCATGAATTTTACAAGGAGGTATTTCATATTTAGTTAGAGAAAAGTTGCGATTTTTATGGGAGTTCTTTAATTGGGTTTTTAGGTATCAATCTTGAGTACCCAATAAGGAAGAAGAAAGGAATGGGGAAAAGGGTTATTTGTTTTTATTGAAATTGGTTGAGATTGTGGGGGTTTTGTTCGGATATGAGATCAAAAAGTGACAGACTTGTTGACTGATTTTCATGCTTTTTATGGTGAATTTTGTTTGGTCAGGTTGCCAAGGATGTTGGGTTTGAACTACCGCCACCTGGGGAATACGCCGTGGGCATGTTCTTTTTGCCAACTTCGGATAATAGAAGGGAGCAAAGCAAGATAGTGTTTACAAAGGTATCCTCAGTATGCTGCAATTGACTTTTACAATTATTTAATATGCATTTCTGATGCGTTTTTGCTACATGAGTCAGGTTATATGTGCTGTTTGCGGTTAATTTTGGTGTTTTATGATTTTCTCTAAGGAATTAAGGATGATATTTGCAGGTGGCAGAGTCGCTTGGGCATACCGTTCTGGGATGGCGCCTTGTCCCTACAGACAACTCCGGATTGGGAAACTCTGCTTTACAGACAGAACCAGTAATTGAGCAAGTTTTTCTGACACCAACTCCCAGGTCGAAGGCTGATTTTGAGCAACAGGTAGTCGTCTAATCTGATTGTAGTGGATGAGATCCTTCCCTTTTGTTAAAATTGCATAGGTTCTGTCAGAAATCTAAAGATTGTGGTATAAGCATGGCTCTGCTGTGTACTTGATTTGGAATGTCGGATAGCGCACGATCTTCTATGTTTTCTTCTGGGAGAGGGTTATAGAGGGGAGTACCTGATTCGCAGCAGTTTTGGTGTCTGTTTAGTTTGCTAGATGTAATTGGACAGAAGTACTCTTAGTAATTGTAAAATTCCCTGGCGTCAAAATTCCAGTCTCATTAATGCGAATCTTATGTTTGGGAGTGTTTACTTGTAGTTTCATTCCAACTTTTGCTGTACATTGTCTTTCAATTTACAATATTTTGTCCCCACAGATGTACATATTGAGGAGGGTTTCAATGGTTGCAATCCGAGCTGCATTAAACCTCCAGCATGGAGGTGTAAGGGACTTCTATATATGTTCTTTATCCTCGAGGTTTGTTTTTCAGAGAGTCTCGATAAACAACATTCAGCCTTGCATTATACTGTTTAGCATTTGTGTATGTCATATGCTGCATCGTAGCTACCTGTTGTTTGATGCTTTTACCTGGTTTGTTCAGGACCGTTGTGTACAAAGGTCAGTTAAAGCCTGATCAGTTAAAGGAGTATTATTACGAAGATCTAGGCAATGAAAGGTTTACGAGCTACATGGCCCTGGTAAATATTTTATCCATTTACTACTATCTTTTGTCCACTGACTTCATACTTCAACAACGAACAGCATGGGATCAACTGGGTAACTCAAGAGATGCAAGGTTGAGGAATGACTTCTGAGGCATTGAAGTGTGAATGATCTCTTAAGTTCTTCCACTCCCTTGATCACTATATGAATTTGGATGCCGGATTGGATTCTTTGGGTGAGTTGGTAAGGAAACTCATTGTGAAGTACATCATCTCTGCAGAAACTTGGTGCACTGCTCTCTGTGATCAGTTATCGAGAATGATAAACTTCCATTCTAGTGTTTTTGGTCAAGGTAGTCTTGGGGTGATGTTCTGTATTGGCACTGCAATATATTTATTATTGAGGTGCCCTGAACACAATTGCATTGTAGAGTGTAAATTGTGTTTGGTCAAGGAAGTCTTAGAGTGATATTCTGTATTGGGACTGCAAAATATTTGTTATCAAGTTGCCCTGAACACAATTTCATTGTAAACTTACAATGTTTGTATGCCATGTCATTACATATATGAACGTATGGGGAGTGAAAATATTGGCATTTCGATTTTGGTGCAGATACACTCTCGGTTCTCGACCAACACCTTTCCTAGCTGGGACCGCGCCCAGCCTATGCGTGTTTTGGGCCATAACGGGGAAATTAACACACTTCGTGGCAATGTGAATTGGTAAGTCCTTGAGCAAGGACTGGATTATACGCTTGATGTATATGGTTTCTTTCTTTTTGTTGTTTCTTGTCTTTATTGGGAACCTTTCCTGTCTAGTTTCATGAAAAGATGAATAAAACAGAGGTTCTTTTCAGCATAGTTTTCTGTATAGTTCCGGCTTATGTTGCTTTAAATGGCTGAAACCCTTTGTGTCAGCTTCAAGAGCTTGTCGATTAGCAGAGTTTTATATCCTTCCCCGATCCTAGAGAGCTGGTCGATGTTCTTACCATTTTTATGTCTCAGGATGAAGGCACGTGAAGGTCTTCTGAAGTGCAAGGAGCTTGGCCTGTCAAAGAATGAGATGAAAAAGCTTCTACCCATTGTAGATGCGAGCTCATCTGATTCAGGTTTGGACGTAATTTATATTCGTGTCCCTAACACACCTGCTGGAAATATTGGATAGCTTGCCGAAACCTCTTCCCCAAGAAAATGCAAATAAACTAAAAGTATATAAACATAGAAAAAAGGAAACAAGAAAAAGTTGAGAAATGGTGCACCAGATGTTCAAAGAAAAAGCTTCTACCCATTGTAGATGCGAGCTCATCTGATTCAGGTTTGGACGTAATTTATATTCGTGTCCCCAACACACCTGCTGGAAATATTGGATAGCTTGCCGAAACCTCTTCCCCAAGAAAATGCAAATAAACTAAAAGTATATAAACATAGAAAAAAGGAAACAAGAAAAAGTTGAGAAATGGTGCACCAGATGTTCAAAGAACAGCACAAGAAGCATATGAATTTGCTCTACTTTTCTTACTTGTTGGGGGTTTAAATTGACGTGGTTGTCATATCAAACAACTTCTTCCCCTTTTTCTTAGGGGCCTTTGATGGTGTCCTCGAGCTTTTAGTTCGAGCTGGTAGAAGTCTCCCTGAAGCTATCATGATGATGATACCGGAAGCCTGGCAGAATGACAAGAATATGGATCCTGAACGAAAGGCCTTGTATGAATATTTCTCAGCACTCGTGGAACCATGGGATGGGCCTGCTCTTATATCATGTAGGAGTTTAAAAATGTTTTGGTTTCAGTTCAAAATTTTCACTGCAGCAGTTGGTTTGTGCTTATATAAGATCTAATTTGCAGTTACTGATGGTCGCTATCTTGGAGCTACACTGGACCGAAACGGCTTACGTCCAGGTCGCTACTATACCACAAACAGTGGGCGAGTCATAATGGCAAGTGAAGTTGGGGTGGTCGATATTCCACCTGAAGACGTATCTAGAAAAGGAAGACTTAACCCTGGCATGATGCTTCTGGTGGATTTTGAGAAGCATATTGTTGTTGATGATGATGCCTTAAAACAACAGTATTCCCTTGCAAGACCTTATGGTGAGTGGCTCAATCGACAAAAGATAGAACTGAAGAACATTCTCGAATCTGTCAGTGCCTCTGACAAGGTCTCTCCACCCATAGCAGGAGTCATGCCGGTAAGCACAATAACTACCTCCTTCTTGATTAGTTCTCATTTTCTATTGCACTTCATGGAATCTTTTGATAATGGTTTTATTTTTTGCAATTTTAGGCGTCTAATGACGATGAAAGCATGGAAAACATGGGCATTCATGGTTTATTGGCTCCACTGAAGGCTTTTGGGTACGTATCTCCATTTGTTCTGCTTGAGTTAAGCAATGCTTGTGGCTCCTGCAATTCTCTGCGGGAAGTGATTTAACACAACCCCCCCCTATTTGTGCAGTTACACGGTTGAAGCCCTGGAGATGCTGTTACTACCAATGGCGAAAGACGGTGTTGAGGCCCTCGGTTCAATGGGGAATGATGCTCCCTTGGCTGTGATGTCTGACAGAGAGAAACTAACGTTTGAATATTTCAAGCAGATGTTTGCTCAAGTTACAAACCCTCCAATCGATCCTATCCGGGAGAAGATTGTTACCTCAATGGAGTGCATGATTGGTCCAGAAGGTGATCTTACAGAAACTACGGAAGAACAATGTCATCGGCTCTCACTAAAAGGGCCCCTCTTATCAATTGAAGAAATGGAGGCAGTTAAAAAGATGCACTACAGAGGCTGGCGCAGCAAGGTTCTTGATATTACATACTCTAAAGACCATGGTAGGAAAGGCTTGGAGGAGACCTTAGATAGGATATGTTCAGAAGCACGTGATGCAATTAAGGAGGGCTATTCAACTCTGGTGCTTTCAGACAGAGGTATTACATTCCTGGAACTCGAAACTAATTTTAGGTTAAAAATTCATCAAATTCAGCAATTTTATTTTTTTAAATCTAATCTACCTGATATCTTCTTAATTGTCTAGCCTTTTCTTCGGACCGGGTCGCTGTAAGCTCCCTCTTGGCTGTTGGTGCTGTCCATCATCATCTAGTTAAGAAGCTTGAGAGAACTCGAGTGGCAATAATTGTTGAATCTGCTGAGCCACGTGAAGTCCACCATTTCTGTACACTGGTTGGATTTGGTGCAGATGCTATTTGCCCATACTTGGCAATAGAAGCTATTTGGAGATTGCAGGTCGACGGAAAGATCCCACCCAAAGCAAGTGGTGAGTTCTACTTAAAGGAGGAGCTAGTCAAGAAGTACTTTAAAGCAAGCAACTACGGAATGATGAAGGTTCTTGCTAAAATGGGAATATCAACTCTGGCCTCATACAAGGGTGCTCAGATTTTTGAGGCAGTGGGCCTTTCATCAGAAGTGATGGAGAGGTGCTTTGCTGGAACTCCGAGCAGAGTTGAGGGCGCAACATTTGAAGCGCTTGCCCATGACGCGCTTCAGTTGCATGAGCTTGCATTTCCAAGGCGGGGATTCCCTCCTAAAAGTGCAGAGGCGGTAGCACTGCCCAATCCTGGTGATTATCATTGGAGGAAAGGTGGTGAAGTTCATTTAAATGATCCTCTAGCTATAGCAAAGCTGCAAGAGGCTGCCAGAGGAAATAGTGTGGCAGCGTATAAGGAGTATTCCAAGCGCATTCAGGAATTAAATAAAACTTGCAACTTACGAGGACTTCTAAAATTTAAAGAGGCGGAGGTGAAGGTTCCATTGGAGGACGTCGAACCAGCTAGTGAGATTGTAAAAAGGTTTTGTACTGGAGCGATGAGTTACGGTTCAATATCAATGGAAGCACACAGCACCCTTGCTATCGCTATGAACAAAATTGGTGGGAAGTCGAACACAGGTATTGCCTTTTCTTCTCTTGACAACTTCGGGATCATAAGTTATTTTGTTTAGGTTGTTTCTTATCGGCGTGTATGTGCATTTACTTATGAGACTCCTTGTTCAGGTGAGGGAGGTGAGAACCCATCTCGTATGAAGCCTCTTCCAGATGGTTCAATGAATCCTAAGAGGAGTGCAATTAAGCAGGTTGCAAGTGGTAGATTCGGCGTTTCAAGTTACTATCTTACAAATGCTGATGAACTACAGATAAAAATGGCTCAGGTACTATCTTAACTTCACTTCACTTATGTTAGGTTGAAATTTTCAATCTAGGTTTTTCTTTCGCAGTTGATTTTCATGTATTCCTGCTAGACCCCAGATTCCTATTGGAACAGAGGTTCCTCTTGTTTATGAATTTATGTTCATGGACAGATGATGCTGTTTCTGCAAAGCACCTCTAGGTGTCTTTGCATCTTTAACTGATACCAGATTTGGCATTTGGTGAGGTTAAATATGAAGTGTAGTTGTTTGTTCCATGTGCATTGGATCTATTTTAACTTGGGACTGCCTCGTCACAGGGTGCAAAGCCTGGCGAAGGTGGTGAACTTCCTGGCCACAAGGTTATTGGTGACATTGCTGTCACTAGGAATTCCACTGCTGGCGTGGGATTAATTAGCCCTCCTCCACATCATGACATCTATTCCATTGAAGACCTTGCCCAACTCATTCATGATCTAAAGGTAAATGCAGGTTTTTACTGCATCCTCGTATTATCTTGATAGCTGATCTGGATTCTTGGACGTGTGGACATGTTTCTTGTAAATACACAAGTAAATCTAAAAGCTTTTGACTTTTTTAGCAAATTCCTAGGATAGAGTTTGAGTATATAAACATCGACTCAGGTTCATGAAATGTCAAAAAGTATCATGGGAAAAGTAGAACTAGGATTTAAGTGATGAGTAAGGTCAATATTTATATGCTCAAATTCTAACCTATGTGAGGGACTCGAATTTTGCAATGGGTATCATAGAAAAGAAAGCTTCTATATGATTGGGCTAATTTGTTGCATCTTATTCTTTATTGTGTGGCGTAGAATGCAAACCCAGCAGCTCGAGTAAGTGTGAAGTTGGTTTCTGAAGCTGGGGTTGGTGTAATTGCTAGTGGAGTTGTGAAGGGGCATGCTGAGCATCTCTTGATCTCTGGTCATGACGGAGGTACAGGTGCTTCTCGATGGACTGGGATCAAAAGTGCTGGCCTTCCTTGGGAACTTGGCCTTGCTGAAACCCACCAAACTCTAGTTGCAAATGACCTTCGTGGCCGAACAGTACTCCAGACTGACGGGCAACTTAAAACGGGGAGAGATGTGGCCATTGCCGCACTTCTTGGAGCCGAGGAGTTCGGTTTCAGCACCGCTCCTCTTATAACACTTGGCTGCATCATGATGCGGAAGTGTCACAAAAACACTTGTCCAGTAGGCATTGCCACACAAGATCCAGTTCTTCGAGAAAAATTTGCAGGAGAACCTGAACATGTCATAAACTTCTTTTTCATGCTAGCAGAGGAGATGAGGGAAATCATGTCTCAACTTGGATTTCGAACGATCAATGAAATGGTTGGCCGTTCAGATATGCTAGAACTGGATAAAGAACTGATCAAGAGCAATGAGAAGCTAAAAAATATCGACCTCTCCCTCTTACTTAGACCTGCTGCTGACATCCGGCCAGAAGCTGCGCAGTACTGTGTACAGAAACAAGATCACGGTTTGGACATGGCTTTAGATCAAAGACTAATATCTCTGTCCAGCCCTGCTTTAGAAAAAGGTCTTCCTGTATACATTGAGACACCAATTTGCAATGTCAATCGTGCAGTTGGAACAATGCTTAGCCATGAAGTAACGAAGCGCTACCACATGGCAGGGCTTCCTGCAGATACCATCCATATCAAACTCAGCGGAAGTGCAGGCCAGAGTCTTGGAGCTTTCCTCTGCCCTGGTGTTTTGCTGGAACTTGAAGGTGACAGCAATGACTATGTTGGGAAGGGATTATCAGGTGGCAAGATTGTTGTTTATCCTCCAAAAGCAAGCCTGTTTGACCCGAAGGAAAACATTGTGATTGGCAATGTCGCACTCTATGGGGCAACAAATGGGGAAGCTTATTTTAATGGGATGGCGGCAGAAAGATTTTGTGTCCGCAACTCAGGTGCTAAAGCAGTTGTAGAAGGTGTTGGCGACCATGGATGTGAGTACATGACTGGTGGGACTGTTATTGTGCTTGGAAAAACAGGGAGGAACTTTGCTGCAGGAATGAGTGGTGGAGTTGCCTATGTTCTTGATGTCGATTCCAAATTCCAATCACGGTGCAACTCTGAGCTGGTTGACCTTGATAAAGTAGAAGAGGAAGATGATATTATGACTCTTAAAATGATGATACAGCAACATCAGCGGCATACAAACAGCCAACTTGCCAAAGAAGTGCTTGCTGACTTTGATAATCTGTTACCTAAGTTTATTAAAGTCTTCCCCAGGGATTATAAGCGGGTTCTTGCCAGCATGAAAGCAGAGGAAACTGCAAAACAGGCTGCAAAAGAAGCTGGAATGCAAGAGCAGGAAGAGTTGATGAAGAAAAATGCTTTTGAAATGCTTAAAAATTTGGCAGCTACATCATCAAAAGAAAGCCCCAGTCAGGTATATCATCTATTTGTGAATGTCATCAATTTACAGCTCAGCACCAAAGTGGCCGATTGAACATGGAGATTTGTTAAAAGTTGGTGGCAACTGTTGATATCCTTTTGAAGATAAGAGGAACAATGTTACCCTTTTTATTGGTAAAAGAAATATTTGTTGTGGGGGGGGGGGGGGGGGAAGGGAGCATATTAGAATAATTTTGATTTATAAAACCCCTGAAAACTATTCTCCTCCCTTTGGCAAACTTAACTTACTATTTTTCCGGGCTTATTGGACTCATTTAGCTCAATTGACTTTGTATAGCATGTTGTTGGTGATGCTGCAAAGCGTCTAATGGGAGTTTTGTGATACACAGGTGGAAAAGGCTGGACCACCAAAGAGACCAACCCGAGTTACAGATGCCATCAAAGATAGAGGTTTTGTTGCTTATGAGCGTGAGGGTGTTTCATACAGGGACCCTAATGTTCGGATGGCTGACTGGAAGGAAGTGACGGAAGAGTCAAAACCTGGCCCACTTCTGAAGACACAATCTGCCCGTTGTATGGACTGTGGCACACCTTTCTGCCATCAGGTAACAAATAATTGTATCATTGGTAATTATATAGTTTACGTTTCAATTTGTAATTCTAGAAAGATTGTATTAGCTTCTAAGTCAAATAATAATTGCAGGAGCACTCTGGGTGTCCTCTTGGGAATAAAATACCGGAGTTTAACGAGTTAGTCTACCAGAATAGATGGCGTGAAGCATTAGACCGGCTTCTAGAGACTAATAACTTCCCAGAGTTTACTGGTCGTGTTTGCCCTGCTCCATGTGAAGGTTCTTGTGTTCTTGGCATTATTGAGAATCCTGTGTCTATCAAAAGCATTGAGTGCTCTATCATAGACAAGGCTTTTGAGGAGGGATGGATGGTTCCTCGACCTCCACTCATAAGAACGGGGTATGTGTTTTAACTCTTCTCTCATGAATTTATGTTACAAAATAACCTACTTTCCCCCGTTTATGGTATGAGGTCAGCTCTCATGGCCGTGTTGTACTATTTCCCACTTAAGCATCTGTAGTCTCTGTCGAAATTTTCAAAATGTAATTGACTTTCCTCACTCTTCCAGTAAAAGAGTCGCGATTGTTGGGAGTGGACCTGCTGGCTTGGCAGCTGCTGATCAATTAAACAGAATGGGCCATTTTGTGACTGTTTTTGAGCGTTCTGATCGAATTGGGGGCCTTATGATGTATGGAGTCCCTAACATGAAGGCAGACAAAGTTGATGTAGTCCAAAGGCGGGTTGATCTTATGGAAAAGGAAGGCGTAAACTTTGTGGTCGAAGCCAGTGTTGGTAAAGATCCTTTGTACTCCCTAGACCGGCTTCGTGAAGACAATGATGCTATTGTTTTGGCAGTAGGAGCCACAAAACCAAGGTATGTCAGTTGAAATGGTTTTAGATTATGGTGCTTTTATATATTTATGGCGAAGTTTATTGGGTTGTTTGAGATATCTAAAAGCTCTTGAACAAATATTGGCAGGGACCTTCCTGTTCCTGGACGCGACCTGTCCGGAGTCCATTTTGCAATGGAGTTTCTTCATGCAAATACTAAAAGCTTGCTGGATAGCAACCTCCAGGATGGTAACTACATCTCTGCCAAAGGCAAGAAGGTGGTGGTAATTGGTGGAGGTGACACTGGCACTGATTGTATAGGGACTTCTATTCGCCATGGTTGCAGTAGCATTATAAATTTGGAGCTTCTCCCAGAGCCACCAAAAACAAGGGCTCCAGGCAATCCTTGGCCACAGGTCTGGCCCTTTTTGGTTTTTTGAAACTCGTGACCACAATCTAGAATATGTACTTGCTCTTGCTTTTCCATTGATACTCGATTGAAAATGCATATAGTACTTTTGCTAAAGGGGATTTGGTATGTTGTTGCCTATAGCTACGTACGGATGCAAAAGCTTAGAATATGCCTCTTCACAGCATTCACTACTTCAGCTATAAGCAACCCCATGTTATTTGACCATTATTTATGCACTATATGTGTTAGGGACTGTGGAACTTGCATGAAGTTGTCGAAGAAGCAGGGGATGATGTAATTAGATTGTAGATAGTAGATAGTAGAGCTTTGGGCACGATTCTTTATCGCAAGTTAATGATGAAAAGTTCATGCCATTATGCTATCTTCGGGTACTTCAGTCTAAAAAAGTGCCAAACTTGAAAAAATGACATGCCACAGTAAACTGTAGCACATCTTGTAACTTGACGCTCAGTTATTGGAAATTTTTGTAGTCGCTCCATGCACATTGATGCAAATGTCATTGACGTCCTTTTGTGGCTTTTGCAGTGGCCTCGCATTTTCCGTGTAGATTATGGGCACCAGGAAGCTGCTACCAAGTTTGGCAAAGATCCGAGGTCCTATGAAGTATTGACTAAGCGGTTTATTGGTGATGAGAATGGAAATGTGAAGGGACTGGAGTTGGTACGTGTCCAATGGGAGAAGGATGCTAGTGGAAAGTTTCAGTTCAAAGAAGTTGTCGGCTCAGAAGAGATTATTGAGGCTGACCTAGTCCTACTAGCCATGGGATTCCTTGGTCCTGAGCCGGTGAGTATTATCTTTTGAGTAATTAGGCAGAGTGTCACTTAGTTATGAAGTGACTAAAGTGAAGAACTCGTAACAAAAAAATCTAACATTTCGAAAAATAAATCTTGACCATGATTTCGAATTAGGATATGCTATATCTATGTGCTGAACCAGTTGAAACTTGTAAAGCTAGTGATGGTTTGACAACTTGGACAGTGCAATGGGTTGAAAGCTTTAATACAAAGCGGACGATTCCTCTTCTATTTAGTGTCTAATCTATGTGTCGTTGTGGTGGAGAAAGGATGAAAGTGAAATCTATCGCATTCAGTAGATTGATACGCTTATCAATTGCTTTGCTGTTCCATTTGTGCAGAAAATAGCTGATAAACTGGGCTTGGAGCGAGACAACAGATCGAACTTCAAAGCTGAGTACGGCCGTTTCGCAACCTCTGTTGAAGGAGTATTTGCTGCCGGAGACTGCCGGCGTGGCCAGTCTCTAGTGGTATGGGCCATCTCAGAAGGCCGACAAGCTGCTTCACAGGTCGACACTTACCTCATGAGAGAGGAAGAAGACTTGATAGTCAATACAGGGAGACAAGATGACACCATCAAGAGGCAGCAAGATGGCAGCAAACAGACGGTTATGATGTAGATGATTTTGGCTTTAGCTCGCATATAGGGATGTAGTGAAATTATGGTGATTTAACCCGAAAGTAGTTTTCGGGGGGTTTATGTTGTGGATAGCCAACAAGACAAGCCCTGCCAGGTTGAGGAGGATTAGAGGGGCTGGGGCCTTAGAATTTTGTAATCTCTGTAACATCTTGTTCATATCTTCTGTGGTTTTGTTGTTTGAAAAGGGTGGTTCTTGTACTCAACTGAAGGAATAATGTACAGTTCAAATTTTCATCTTTTAATCAAGATTAATGTGATGAATTTTTGTAGAGGGGTAGGCCTCCTTGATGCATAAACAGCCTCTTATCTACAAGCTTGTGTGCAACCAGTGAATTAAGATAGATACCATCCAGAAGAACTTTGTTCTTGTTGGCATAAACAAGGCTACGGATGGAAGGAAGACCCTTTTTGCTTTGTAGGTGTCATCTGACCACCATGCTGTAAATGCAAGATATAGAGGTACGTGCTCTTAATTAGGGGGAAAAAAAATTGGCAAGTACTTTTCTCGGACTTGTTTTGTTGGCAAAACAATTCAGTCCAATCTCAAACGAGGTAAAATCATTCACTTAATCTGGTTTACCAAGCAGTGGTTTAAACTAGCAAATCAGCCATGCAATTTGGACTTAAAAGCACTTCTTGTACTCTGAAGCATCTAAACATGCAAATAGTGTACCCGAACGATGTTTCATGCAGAAGTTTGCTTACAGCCTCACAGCATAACCATCTCTTTCTAGGGATACCGCACTGGGATCATTTACATTCACTGAGAGCACATCGACGCAAGCATAGCTAGCTTATTGCAAAGCTGGTCTCAGTCCAAGCAGCCGCCCAGCTGCAAAGACATTAAACTCAAACCGATCAAAACCCATTTGCAATATAAGTTTCAACATTATATATGCTAGTGTTAAAGTCTAATCCAAAGTTCGGATATTTTCATAACACTTTTCAAGGAAAAAAGTTCTCTCACCAGAATAGCCTCAATTTCCTTGTCCAAGACAGGAGTGCGTTTTGGCTGAAGAGAAGCTTTTCCGCCAACAGCAGTATTGGTGGGCGGCGCTGGAACGTCCGACCTTGGAATTGAAATACGCGGAGCATCCCCATCTTTTGCTGCAACTTGAGTTTGAGATGCAGAACCTAGGAATTTATGCAAAAGGGAATATAAAAAACAATGCATACTCTCGTTCTGGCTGAAACAGAAAACTGAGCCGAAAATCTGAAATCGTACACCTAGATTCTCCATCAGTGAACTCTCCCAGACGGCCTAGTAGATTAACTAGGACAGGAAACCGGAGTTTTACAGGACCACTGCCACCACGACGATGCAGTACCTAGTGTTCTATAGACAGACTTTATCAAAGTTTAAAACCAACTCATCAAGCTATAGTCCCCATGGTAGTGGTAAATCTTGAGGATGGATGATTTGCACCTTATGTCACTAAAAGCTCCTAACAGGACGAGCATGGACCCAAACCTGCAGTTTCATATGTTGCCAAAGAAATGACTTTTACTAGATTGTCAAAAAAGAAGTATCAATTTGACCAGAAACTATGATCAGCGAAGTACGATGGGTGATGCTAGACATATGTAGCTTTTATAGACGATGGATAGGACATTAAATTGTCAATGGCAAAGGCGGAGGCACAAGCCTATACTCCTAGTAGCGTCAAACTGGAGAAGGATAGTACGCTAACAGTGCCATACTCTTCAAGGTAGAATTCAGTAATAAAACAAGTAAAGAGACAAAACACGAGCCCTTGGCTTGAATTTTAACACCTTAAGATTTGAATCTGAATGAAACCCTGCAGATCGAGTATGAGTTTCTACCACTAAAAACGCAGACATACAAAAATAGAAATGTAAGACCAAATCAAATCGACTAGTTACTCCTTTAGTCCCTTCAAACGACACATCCGTCAAAGAATGAAAGTCTATTGCATGGACAACTTTTCACTTCCAATTTGGCCCCTTGTATCTTTTTGGTGCATGCTGTTTTTTTCTTGTCTCAGTGCCAATATGGCTACTCTGGAACATCATGGCATTCCATCCTTTACTTCTAGAAAGAACGTCTCACTTCATTGAAGGGACGGAATGAAAAACGCATAAAGTATAAAACCTATAGACCGCCAACTTAATCATCATTATGCAGCCAAGCTAATGGTACTGCATCAACTCTATTGATATCCTGGCCCAAATTTACAATTTGAATCCTTGATCACTTACCTAGTTCAGGTCGAGTTCCAAAGACTATCATAGATATCAAACCAAGCTAGTAGTACTGCAAAAACTCTATTGACAACTGGGTTAAGATGGCGCTCAAACACCACACAAATCCAACCTTTATGTGAAAAAAGTCGACATTGACGCTCTAATTATGTACTCCTAATGTTTTCTTTGATTTTTTCAATTCTTCCAATATTTCAAACTTTAATTATTATTACGTGAAACAGACTTCTCTTATAGACATTTGAGAAATTCCAGAAGCTTGTATATGCATCTTCCACGCCCAAAGTTTTGCTATGTCATAAGCCATGAGATGCTGTGTTGGTATCCCGCAATTTGACTCCATCAAAACAGTTTAAGGCAAAAACATCGAAATTTTAAGCTAGATTCGTTTATCAGGAAAAGGAAAACAGTTTTTATTCTTTAATCCGACTAGTAACACCAGTCTGCGGTGAACGGTTAAAATGAATATGACTTGGGTCCCAGAACTGTTAGCACCTCATGAGTTTTTGAAGCCAGCTACAAGCGTATGATAAGAAACACACATCACCTCTTTTTGTGGCTGCATATGACCTTTATTAAGTAAAACTAAAGAGTCTTGCCCTGATAATTTGCATTCGCAAACAAAGCTCTCTATGGATATAAGGTCATGGGGCTGGACGTCTACACGTCATCGTCAATGTTTAAACCAAATCCACTCGGGAATGCCAAGATCCTTGTTGCTGGATTCTTTAATAGAGATGACTAACACCTCACAGCTTCAACCCAGCAGTACGATGTTAAGCAATAAACCAATTTACGCAACTAGGTTTCCCCTTTGCCATGCAACGTTGATTGATCCAGGAGTACGTACAATTCTATGCCCTTTGTTACTTAACTACTTTGGTCTTCATTCATACCAATAGAAAAGCATTACTGCCGCTCTCCTTTCTTGCCCCCAAAATCGATGACCAAATTGATGCATTCAATCTGATTCTACCTTTTCACACGTCACCAGACATCCAAGAATCTTTACAAACCCTCACTAATCTTGTCTTCATCTCAACTAATACAGTGTTGAGAGCATGCACCTCCTACTACTAAAAGCATTCTTAAGAAACTCTAGTTCTCGACTGGTGGACCTAAAGCACACCAGCAATTTCATCTCAATTTATTTAAAGATGTACCAAGTGAACAGCTCCAATCACCAAATTAGAAGCTTAACTCATACCAAGTGGTGAACAGCAGATAAGTAATACCCAGTTCCTTAATATAATGACCAAAACCTTAAAACCATCAGAGATACAATATATTGGGTGCTAGTTATATCATATATTAACCCACTTCGCACAACCCAGTAGATGCAAGTTTATAGACCTGATGGACATCTTTAAAATGGAAAAACTGGAAATAGAGAAGAACCCAAAAAACTGAAGTAGCACAAATTTAAGGACACACCTGAAGTTGAGGGCTTTGGATGTCTCTGTGGAAATTTAATGCGAGGAATTCTCTTCATCATTTGACCTCCACCCATCCCTCTGTGTGTCTCCTTTTTGGTCAGCAGAAAGGTAGATTAGAGGAACCAAACGACTTCGTTTGAAAAGCGAATCCTAGTGGCACGGCTAATAATTTTCGACGGTCCGAACCAAAGGCGCTTGACGCTTCTACGAGATATGTTAGTATTCGAACATACTAAAACTTTCAACCCCATCAAACAAAAAAAATAAATAAATAAGAGGACACATTCAAAATTCATGTTCTTCGTGTGCTATTGGCACTCTCGTCAAAGCATGAAAAGATCGACACTTTTTCTTGTAGTATGTCATTTGTAAACTTTGTATTGCTAAATGACATAACCATCTATAGTTCCACCAATAGAGTAAATATGTAACCTTAGAGGATCTGAACTCAAATTAAATGGGTGTTATCGATCCTTCTCACAGCTTCACGAGTGTTACTAAATCAAAGCCGAAGGTATCGCTTAGATAAAAATTATAGGGATAATTACATTAATGTTTCTGAGATTAGGACGAAAATACAGGCAATGACACAAAATTTTAAAAGATTACAGCCATATCCTTCCGTCATTAATCCGTTAAAAAAAATATTTTTTTTCTTATGTCATTATTACGTATTTTTAGGTTAAATACACGTTAGTACTCTAAAAGTACTAAAAAATCTCACTTGAGAGTCTCAAAGTTTATTTTTTATACATAAGGGCCTGTAAATTCAAATTTACAATAAATAAGGACATTCATCAAAATTCCTAACGATCTAACCCTTTTCGTCAGGGGCAATTTCGTCAAGCCATATTTGATTTTTTATTGTAAAACACATTGATTTTTGGAAGCTAATCCATCTCATGTTGATTTTTAGAACCTCACCACCAATCCCATGTCTTCTACCAATGCGACCACCACTTCCACAATCACCACCGCCACAATACGTAACCGCAACCACCATGGTCCATTGTCACTATATTCCTCATCCACCACCACCGCGAGAATCGCGCAACCAAGTACCCTATGTTACCGCCATCACACCAACAACTACTACCACTCTCGACGCCACGACCAACTTTGGTTTTAGAGCCAAGCATCGCATGTTGAAAATCTTATCCAGCATGGCTCAAATCTAATCGAGAGATCTGGCTCCTCACTGAAATATCTAATAGATGGCTTTAATTGTGATTGCAGATTAAGTATCCTTTCATTAACAATAACGTTGTCGACAGAGCAGTCACCATGACTACGGGCGTGAACAACAACGGAAGGTGATCAATACTGGCCATAGTTGGTTTGGGATATATGGCTGATTCCGGTCGTAAAGTGTGTTAACTAAAAAAGCTAAAATCAAATTATACGGACAAATAGATACCGTAATAAAAAGTTTTTATGTGACCTTTAAGTTGGCAATTTGGACAATAAACTTGAGCTTTGATCGCCGCCTAATGAAACGTGGCAGACTGGCAACCGAGTTCAAGCGCATCTCTCTCTCTCAATTCGGCAGAAGAAAGAAGCGTTTTTAGGGTTTCGATTCTCTATTCTACGAAGGCAAAGGCAAGCAAGGAAAGGAAATGGCGAAGAATCTGGGCCGTCTATTTTCATCGGTGATGGGGCTATACGAGCCGAAGCTAGGCCTATCTACCGCGAGATCCGACTCTGTCAACTCGGCGAGGCGACTTATCTGCTCATCAGCTACTCGACAACAAGGTAGCCCTAAAAGTCAGGGCGAAGCGATCTCAGAGAATCAAGAGAAGATCCAAAGTGAAAAGGAACAGGATAGCGGCGACGGCGACGGCGATGGCGAAGATGACGGCGATGAGCCTGACCTGAACAAGGAGACCGGCGAGGTCGGTGGCCCGAGGGGTCCCGAGCCGACTCGCTACGGCGATTGGGAGCGAAACGGCCGGTGCTCTGATTTCTGAGTCACGTGCGGATCGCTAAAGAGGTCAGATGATTGCTCTGATTCAGTTTGTAAGAACGTAAATTCAGGTTTTAGTTTGGTTCTGATCTAATGATTTCATTTGATATCAATTTGTCTGTGGCAAATGTACTTCTCATTGGATTTGCCGAGCGCGGATGTGAATTCGCCTATTCGGCTTTTCCCCTCTGAAGCGCAAGCGAGGATTGAGAGAGCAAGCCTTGTCCGCTTTGCAAAGGACCGCTGTATTATGTTATTTTGATTTAGGAGTAGTGATGTTGTAATCCTTTGGGTATAGAACTGTAGGCATGTTTTCTCGAAATTCATTGTTCTGTTGGCGTTTGACTGGATAAATAAACATTGTAGAGCTATATACAACGTGAAATTACTTTAAGCTCTTGTTTGACATACTCAATTCCGTTCTACCTTCCTGTGCCACAAACCTCTCCTTGCTTCAATCCTTCAACAACCATTGATCGATATCTAGGAGTTACTTCTGCGCTGGGGAATCTCAAACATGTCATGAAACGATCAATGGGTCTCCACCTGGTGGAGATAGTTTTGCGCGTGTTCTACCCTTGGCTTATGGCCAGCCCAAGGTTTAGGATGCAGAGGCCTGGATTAGTCGATTAGGGTACTCCCGCTTTGTCTAGGCTGGGTATTCAATCACATTCGACAAACTATGTCACTTGAAGCCAACTGTAGTTTTTGTTGTAAACCGCACACGAGCTTTATTGATAGCTATAACACACTCTTAGTAGGGAGCAGCCATCCACAGTTCCACTTGAAAAGCTTGAAAGTGTGCTGCTTGTCCTTGGATGTTCGACCAAATGACCAATACACAACTGCCATAAATGTTTGCTATGACGGTAAATGTTATTCTAGTACATTTCGAAGGAGGAAGGACCGGGGATAATGTGGCTGCTGGATATGATAATTGATCAAATTGGTTTCCTTCTTATACTTCATCCACAGATTTGTTGTTTCCCATTTTGGGTATGTTAGATAAGTATCAAGTATAGCAAAGATAGTGTAGAATCTGAGTAGGATTGAAGTAAACTCACCAGTCTTCATTTAAGCTTTTCCCTTACAGGCTTTCTTTTGAGGTCCTTTTCAATGCCAATAACGAACTAGATTATGTGAGGAAAGCCAATGCTTGAAGTTTCAGCCTTGTGTACAGAAAATTTTATCAGTATACTTGTATGGTACCTTAAGAAAACAATTTAGGCTTCTTGTTCTGCGTTAAGGGAGTATGGTTGAAGCCTAATTTTCTCTCCTTTTTTCTATGAGCCCATAAGATTCAGAGAGGAGATAACAATCGTTTGAAGTCTAAACTCATAGTTCATCCCAGGTAAATCAAAGGGATTGGAAAGCTTTTTGGACCTTTGGATTAGCTGGACTTCTTTGTTTTTAGGCTAAGCCTATAATATTGTTGTCTACGTACCGTAAAGCAGATTGAAGTGTGGCATTTGTGTCATCCTACTTCTTTTTCTCTTTGCCAAACGAACTTGTCCGGTAGATTAGAACCAATCCATTTCCTGTAATACATCGAAAGTCATCGGATCGTTCTAACGACCGTCGTGGGATCATTACGAGGATGTAGGTAACATATTTGCTAATGATTCATCATATATTCTACCGAACTAGTGTGTGTGTGTGTGTGGATGAAGAAGTTTAAAATACTAGGAAGTTTTTAGAGTTCCTTCATTTTTTTGGGGTAAAAATAGTTCCTTCATTTTAAAATCCTTGCATATTGAAATTTTAAAAATTTATAAACTTTAATCTTTGACAACTTCTGCAGATAAGTATTGGATAAAGATAATAGATCATACAATACTTAAACTGAATCATTGAAACAAAAGATAAAAATTAAATGGCTGGATCAACAAGATGAACGGTTAGAGAAGTAGAAAAATGTGTCACACACCAAAAAAAAAAAAGGTTGAATTGTGGAAGATAGTTTTTTAGTAGTTTTACAAAAAAATAAGTTTAGAGCGGTTATTTCAACTGAGAATTTTAGCCTCCAATTCCTCTTTCAAATTCTTTTTTTTAGAATTTTACAAGTTCTCTTTTGTAGTTATTAAATAGTGAATTTCGGTCAATATATTTTCAAATTCTCAACCAAATTGAAATTTTCATTCAAACACATTCATGAGATTTTTAACAATACGCAGGTAATGGCTTGACTCTTTCAAAATTTCCTTGCCCCAAATTCCGACCCCAAAAAATTCAAAGCACCAAACTTCAGGCTTTGAAAAATGTAAATCCAAGATGTGCGGCCTGCACGGCATCATATTTTGCAAATCAATCAAACTGACAAAGAGACCGTCAATGCTTTTGCTAATGACTTTCAAATGTGCTTTATGAGAAATCAACTCTTTACCTGAATGCTTAGAATCCAACTTGATGCAGCCTTAGTTTTAGCCTTTTAAGCTTTATACTTGCTGCTATACAGTGCCACTAGAAGCGGAGCGCAAATATCAGTTGTCGAGCTTCGATTTGACAATTAATAGGCATGTGTTCATACATTTAAGCCTATCAGAACAAAGATCGAGCTGATTTGGGTGAAACGAGTAGTCTGACACTGCATATATAGCGTCTTATAGGATTGATGTTTGGAGTAGCGAATTCCATCAAATGCAAATGCTTAATTTGTGCTACTTTTACTTTGTTTTGACCGTGCAATATAGACATTAGTCCTAAATCCTAAACCCTAGTTCTGTAAGGCGAGTAGGCAGGGGAGTAAGTCAATGCTAAGAATTCAAATGTACGTAATAGATCTCAATAGTTACAAAACACAAACGAGCAAGCCTGAAGTCCCAGGGATACCAATTTTCCTTCTTGAACCGTAACATCTTTTATAAGAGGAAAGACATAATATTCAAGTTCCACTAGATAAAATTCAAGATGTGCATCATTTTGAGTTTTTTTCTTCTATTCTTTTTTGAGTCGGATACATGAATTCGATGACCTTTATATAATTATGGTTGGTTACTTTAATGCTCCATGTCCCCTATTGTAACCTATTTATTGGGACCTATATTTTGTTATTTTTTGGCCTTATGCACTCTAATTTGTCAAGTCAACGGTCATTCTCTTCCATAATCTATACACAGCCAATGGGATAGTTGACAATGTCCAAGCATGACATACCAGTGCCCAATTGAGTGTTAGTATTATTATATATGTATAGTCCACTCTACCATCTATTCTAAGCTTTGCAACCCAGAAAATCCTCTTTGCCACCAACAAATGGAAACACTAAAAGCCATTGCCTTCCTTCTCTGCATCTCTTCATTTTCTTTCATGATTTCAGGCGCAGATTTGTGCTTCAGTTCTGCGTGTGGCAGGAGCGAGCCCACGATTAGATTCCCTTTCCGGTTAGAAAACCTCCAACCAAAGTCGTGTGGCTATCCAGGTTTCAACTTATCCTGTGGTGCCACTAATCAGACAGTTCTTGAGCTGCCAAATTCTGGAAATTTCAGTGTCCAAGGTATAGACTATGGCACACAAGAAATATGGATCAATGATCCAAACAATTGCCTCCCAAAACGCCTTCTTTCGCTAAATCTTTTGGGCTCTCCTTTCATGGGCGTGTATTTCCAAGATTTTACGTTATACAACTGCTCGTTTGATTATACTAGGTACCGGTTGAACCCCATAGCTTGTCTCAGTGATACCACTTATACGGTTTTTGCTACATCTTCCCCGAGAGTTATCAACTTTTTGATAGCAAAGAAGTGTGTTTTTATATCAACCATTGGTGTCCCAGTTCAATGGCCATTTTTCGAGCAAGTACTGTCCTCGGACCTGAGCTATGATCTTCGGCTCACATGGGTTGCACCCCA